>VDFB02392370.1:55841-82691 GCA_007258455.2 Sequoia sempervirens
TGCACACAAGACCCCCTCATCCTGCACAAAATGCTATGACTAGGTATTCTTCATATTTTTATGGATATTTCTATTCATGCAATTTGTTTGGTCATAGGGCTAGAGAATGTAGAATCATTCTTAAAAGGAGTGAAAACCTTGAAAGTAGAAATTCCTTTGCTCTTTTACTTGATATGAATGTAGTTTGTTATAACTATAATAACTTTGGCCATATAGCTAAAAATTTTAGAATAAAGTTTACAAAACCAAATGTTAAGAAAGAGAAAAAAAAGTTTTACCTCCTAAGTCAAACAAAGAATCTCAAAATAAGGAGGAGATGGTAGAAAAGATAGATATGAAAACTAAGAATGTGTTGAAATAGAAGGGAGAGAGCTCCACACAATCAATGATTGCATAGACAACCTTGCATGCCAAAAAGAAAAATGTATAGTTGATAGATAGTGGTTGCTCCAAACACATGACTAGGGACAAGAGTAAGTTCATCAAACTGATGAAATGTAATGGAGGATCTATGAGTTTGGGTGATATCACTAAAATCCAAATATGTGATAAAGGAATCTTAATCCTAGATGGTAAAAATCCCACAAAATATGTCTTGTATGTTGAAGGATTGAAGCACAACCAATTAAGTGTGAGCCAAATGTGTGACAATGGATATAAAATCACATTTGATTCAAAGCTTGTAAAATAAAAAATAATTTAAAAATATTTGCACAAGGATTAAGAATTGAAAACAATCTTTACAACCTTGGTGAAGTAAAAGGTCAAATTTGTCTGATATGATAGGCTGATGAAAGTTGGTTATGGCATAGAATATTGGGCCATATAAACTTTGAAAATTTTGTGAAATTGAGTTCAAGAGGTTTGGTTAGATGCATTCCTAAAGTATCTAATCCTGCAAATGTCATATGCAAAGAGTGCTAGCAAGGAAAGAAAAAAAGGCTAGTTTCCCAACTAAAGAATATTTAACCACAAAGCCTTTATAGCTAGTTCATACTAATTTGTGTGGACCCACAAGAACAAGGAGATTGAAAGGAGAAAGTTACTTTATTATTCTAGTTGATGAATACACAAGAATGACATGGGTGACATTCTTGAGGGACAAGTCAAAAGCATTTGAGATATTTAAGATATTCAGAAAGATGTTTGAGAAGGAGATAGGTAGAAGGATCAAATGCTAATGATCAGATGGAGGAGGAGAATTCACATCAGGTGAATTTGTAGAATAATTTGAGGCACATGGAATCAAGAGACAATACTTAGCGCCAAGAACTCCACAACAAAATGTTGTGGTAGAAAGGAATAATAGAGTTTTGCAGGATATGGCTAGAACAATGCTAAAAGAGGGTAGATTAACTAGTATGTTTTGGAGAGAAGTAGTTCATACTACAATATACATTTTGAATAGGGTTCAAATCAAAGTACATAGTGATAGTATCTCATATGAGTTGTGCTATGGAAAACCTACATCACTAAAATATTTTAAGGTGTTTGGCAACAAATTCTACATCAAAAGAGAAGATGAAAACCGAGGAAATTTTGAATCAAGAAGTGATGAAGGAATATTTTAAATATATTCCACTCAAACTAAAGCATATAAATGTTATAAAAAAAGTCTGGAAAAAATTGTGGAGAGCATTAATGTTAGAATTGATGAAGGTAAAACATATCAAATCAAAGTAGAATGATGTAGAAGATGATTCAAACTATGAAGACAATGTAGCAAACTATGATGAATAATTTGAGGTAATATAAGTTGAGAAGGCCCCTACAAAATATGTTCAAAAGGATCACCCAGTAGACAAAATAATTGGGGATAAAAATGAAGGAGTTTTTACTAGGAGAAAATTTGCAAAGAGTAAAGAAAAAGTAAATTTTGCTCTCCTATCTCAAATTAAACCAAAATGTTTCTCTGAAGTTAGCAAGGATGAATGGTAGGTAGAAGCCATGGAAGAGGAGTTAAATTAGATTGAAAAGAATGAAACATGGAAATTGGTTCCTAGACCCCCAAGAAAAAATGTGATTGGCACCAAGTGGGTGTTTAGAAATAAACTAAATGAAGATGGAGTTGTAATAAGAAACAAGGGATTATTAGTGTGCAAGGGGTATGCACAAGTTGAAGGCATTGATTTTGAAGATACATTTGAACCTATAGCAAGACTAGAAGCCATTAGAATGTTTCTTTCTTTTTTAGTCTACAAAGGATTCAAAGTGTATCAGATGGATGGAAAGTCTGCATTCCTAAATGGAAACTTATAAGAAGTCTAAATAGAACAAATAGAGGTTTTTCAGCTATCAGAAGATGATGATTATGTTGTAGATTGAGAAAGGAATTGTATGGTCTAAAACAAGTTCCTAGACCATGGTATTCAAGATTAGACCAATATTTGCAGCATAAAGGATTCAAAAAGAGATGTGTAGGCAATAACTTGTATTTCAATTTTGAAGGTGAGCACATGATTATTTGTGTTTTGTGTGTGGATGATATCATTTTTGGTGGTAGAAATGATAAAATGTGCAAAATATTTTCTACACACATGTAAGATGAATTTGAGATGTCAATGTGAGGAGAATTTCCATTTTTCCTTGGTTTTCAAATTATACAAATTGATAATGGGATATTCACATCTCAAATTAAGTATGCTAAGGAGATGCTCAAGAAATTTGGAATGGAAGATTGTAGACTAGTTAGTACCCCATGATAACTAGCTACAAGTTAAGTAAATCAAACAGTCTATAGATAAATGATTGGAAGCTTGTTGCATTTAACTACATGAAGGCTAGATATTATGCAAGCAGTATGTTTAGTGGCAATATTTCAAGATACACCTAGAGAGTCACATGTCAATGTAGTGAAAATAATCTTCAAATACATGAAGAGTACTATTGACTATTGGCTATGGTACCCCAAGAGAAAGGATTTAATTTTAATTTCATATATAGATGTTGATTGGGAAGGAAATGTGGATGACAGGAAAAGCACAAGTGGTGGAGTATTTTTCTTGGGAAACAAATTAGTTTCCTATATGAGCAAGAATCAATAATCAGTAACTCTATCCATTGTTGAAGCAGAGTATGTGGCAACAACAACATGTTGTACTCAAGTCCTATGGATGAAGCAAACACTTAAGGACATCAAGGTGGAGTACAAAGAACCTATCTCAATTCTCTATGACAATTCAAGTTCCATTAACATGTCAAAGAATCTATTCATGTACTCTAGAACAAAGCACATATCTATGAAGTATCATTTCATAAGAGAGAAGGTTACAGATAAAGAGGTCAACATGGAATATATTCCCACAAAAGAATAGGTAGCTAAAATTTTCATCAAGCCTCTTCCCAAGGACTAATTTGAATATCTGAGGAAAAAATTGGGAGTCATTGCTCCAACATCATATCACTAGTCATTAGGGATGGGGCATAAGTCCAAGGGGAGTTTCATCTATATTTCATTCATCCTTGGAAACAAAAAGGACTAATAAAGTTAGGTGCTCGTGGTTTTAAAAATTTCTAATGACTTGATGGTTGCATTATCTAGGATTTCCACTTTCTCTTTGAATTGATTATCAAATGGGGAGTAATGTGTTAGGGGGAGTCTACCCTTTTTCATTGATGTCAAAGGGGGGGAGATTATGAAAAAATTCTCAATTGAGAAGGATGAACATGGTAGAGATGCATATCAAAGGGGGATTATTGTTTAGAGTGTCCAATTGGTGCAAAGCTATAAAAGGTATACATCTCAATTGATTTTAATTGGTATTTGTCCATTTCAACCAATTGGTATGAACATTTAGTTTTTCCATCAATGAAAAAGGGGGATATTGTTGGAATATTGTTGTCATTTTGTCAAAAAGAGATCAAGTGTGAGATATAACTGAGCCTACATGAAGGAGAGATAGCATTAATATAAAAATGTTGTCACTGATGTCTCAAGAAGATGGGGCATTGTGAATCTAGAAGATGGAGTGAAGGCTACAAATGTTACTCAAAATATTGCATTGTTGTCATGCAATTTTTTCATGATGTTGTAGTAATTTATCTTAGTGCTCAAAAGGAAGATCTGATTATATATTTCATAGGGGTTTTCTTAGAGTAGGTTAGAAAAGTGTTTTATGGGTTTAGAGGTTGAAGTTTATGCTTAGGAAAGGATTACTTGGGCTCTCAGTTTGAATTAGGGTTTGTTGGTTAAACCCTAGGAATATACAATCATGGCATCAAAATTTTTTTTCTAATTTTATGGTGACTTGTGTTTGACGGTTGTAGGTAGCTTAAGTAATATCTTAATCCTATTATGTTGTGTGGGTAACTGACCCCTTTCATCTAGAAATTGCCAGTGATTGAGCAAATATTTGTGGTGATTAGTGTTTCCAAAGTTTCATGCTGCAAATATTTACTTTTGGCATGATCAATAGTTTTGATTGAGACTGCAAGATCTAACGATCTCCCCGCCAGCCCATTGAGTCTGTGATGGGTCCTAACTATGTTTTGGGAGGAAGCGGGGATTAGTGTAAAGTAGTCCATAGTGGACAATGGGACCTACGGTGGTAGTAGATGAAGTTAATGGGGTATAATGTCACCCTGGAAAATTGGCATAATGAGGTTGATCAACAACTATGATCAAGCCAAGGTGGGAGATCTGATGATGATTGCTAGCTGGTGGCACATGTGGTGGGACTTGTTCATATCTTGCAGTGGAGCAAGGAACATTGTAGACCAAATGATGCATGTTGATGGTGGATTGAACCTTGGTGGGAAGTATGAAATGTGGCATCATCACTTCACATCAATGTTGAGAAGGGAAGCAATTGGAAGAGTTGGGCAATAAGCGATAAAGAAAATCATGACACATGGCACAAGTCTGCCAACCCACAAAGATTTGGTGGGCCTGTTGTTGGTAATGATGGGATAGTAGTGGATGGCATAAATTGATCAGTAGTTAATCCAATGATGATTACATCTATAATCAAGGTTAAAACATTAAGGTATCAACAATAAAACATATAAATAAAACCCTAATAAATAATGAAGTAAAAATAACCATAAAGAAATTTAAAACATAAAGAAATATTACCGAATCTTCATGCCACCATTGATTCACCTTCATTGCATTTCTCCATTTTTCTTGAATATAATAATTACCCTCAAATTTTTTAGTATGCAAATAATAAGCCTCTGACAATTCTTAGCAAAATATTGAAGATTATATATGAGTATGGATGCACTTGACTTGATGACTTGATAGCAAGATAGCAAGATAGCATAAGTAGACTCTAGAGAGATTTTGGATAGATGAAAAATGAAAATGGAAAGGTCTTTTATAGGAAAGCCAATTTTGAATGAAGGGCTAAGATTGAATGTTAATAATCAATGGCCAAGAATTAAAGATGAGGTATGGACTAGGGTTAGGGAAAAATTATAAGGATTGATGGTCAAGATTAAATTATAAATAATTTAATCAAGGGTGGAAGTTAATTGAGACATGGATAGACAAGGAATTGGTGTGGAAGATAAGATTGGCATGAACAAAGAGAAATTAAAGAATAAAATAATTTAATTTAGGTGGAAATGATTAATTAAATAATTAAAATAATTATTTCATTATAGTAGAAAGAAGTATAAAAATTAAATAAGTAGGAATTTATTTAATTTTAGAAAGAAAGGGACTTAATTAGTGATGTAATTAAATAACTAAAGTTATTTATTTAATAGAAGACTTATGACTTTAGAAAATAATTAAGTAATTAAAAATTATTTAATTATTAAGAATGAAAGGGGAAATGATGGAGAAATTAGAAGCCATAGGCCTAGGATAATTTTTAGTCTCTACATTTTTCCTCTCTTTGATAGAATGCAGTTTATCACTTTGTGTTAAAGAAATTTAGTCAAAAATATGCCCCAGTGATAGTAGGGTAGACTAATGCCCCTTCAAATTTTTTTTACAAATTTTCAAAAAGATATTCAAAAAATTTGATTTTTTTTTGAAAAGTCAAATTAATTGCCAAAAATGCCATGGTGATGAAAGAAATAAGTTTCAGGACCCTCAGAGTAGATAGAATGAAGTTTCAAATTTGACCAAGTGCAGCCAACACAAACCCTATTAAAGCCCTAATTTTTAGGAGGTATAAGTAGGAAATTTGGAGGCCAACACGTTCATTTGTACATTTGGAGATTGGAGATTAAGGAGCTTTGAGCCAAGATGTCTCATGTTCCCCACACCGAACATAAAGTGTACCATGTGCGTACCTTTAGATGATTGAAGGGTATAGGAGAGTCAGTGAGTAGCCACAAACCCACTTTTTCAATTTTTTTATTTCACGCATGTTTAGGCATTAGAAAATTTTGAAAACCAATTGCATCACTTCCTGTTAGCCACAAGTGTTATTGTGATCGATGCAATTATCTGTGAGTCGATGCAACTATTGTGAACATTCCTAGGTAGGTTACAATTTTCAATTTTTCAACGCAATTGGTTAGGATTGCCACATCTGTGTTATGCTAATGCACAATATCAAATGTGCAACACAAGTATCTAGGGTTTCATGCAATTGAGTAGGGAATGTTGCAATTGTTTAGGGAATGACACAACTATTATTTTAAACTACCAATGATTGGGGCTTGCATGCAATTGAATCGTTGTGATGCATCTGTGAAAGCATAAGACACAAGCACAATCATGTGACACAACTGACTATTTAAATTTTTTCCCTAGTGCAAGATTAATTTTTTGTCATAACATGTGTCAAATAAATTTGGATAATTTGCTTAACTAACATCATGTTTGTTATTTTTTCCATAGGATAGATTGGATCCAATTTATACACAAGAGTCACGATCGCCTAACACATACCAGTTACGAGACCAGTTGACTGGGACAAAAAAGCTTAGGTTATGACATCTTGGATTGTAGCATGTGACATTCATTCCAATCTTTAGACAAAATAGGGGGATGTTGACTACACTTGCCAAGAGATGGCACTCAGAGACATGTTTGTTTCATCTACCAAGAGGAGAGACCACTATCAAATTAGAGGATCTTTACAAAATCCTGAGACTTCCTATATGAGGTGAGCAGGTTAGATATGCTCTAGGTCAAGGATACTTGACAAAGTATTATGTTTATGAGGATTTTAGAAACTTGGGAGTGGATCGATACAAGATTTGGTGGGATAATTTGGCAGATCGATATGAGCAATTTGACTATATATTGTGCACTTTAATTGCTAAGGTTATGATACCAAACCACCCAGGGAATGGGTTTCTAGTCAGGTGGGGGGAGATGCTAGTAGGGATGATGCCAAGGGATACCCTATATGCATGGGGGCCATGTCTATTGGTGATGCTTTATTTTTAGTTGCATGACATAGCTTATTGATGGGGATAGTCTATGAGCTATGGGGTTACACTTCTGATGGTTTGGGCTTGGGAGCATATTATCCTGTTTCATCCACCAGTTGGTGGTGAGTTGGTGGCCAATGTACCATATATATATTTGTATAGAGGAATAGTGACACAAACCCATGTTGGAGATGTGGGATATTGGAGTCATGACTTAGATATTTTGGCTAGTTTCATTTGGAGGCCCTAGATGGATTATGCACAATGGCTAGATGAGGATTAGAAATTGTAGTGGTGTTTTTAGCTAAGATACCTGATTGGATGGGTAGTCCAATGCAAACACATTATTGAGATGTACCTACTAGATAGGGTACTTCAATAGTTTAGAGAGTAGTAGGGTGTACCACAAGGTATTGCAAAGTTTGCTTGGTCATCTAGAGAGGTGACACCATGGGAGCCTATGATTCTAGTTGCAACAACTGAGTAGGGTATAGATGGGCTACGAGCATTTCCATGGGCATGGAGAGGTGGTCCAATAGATGCAGGGACTATAACTTAGTATGACACATGGTGTAAGACTCATAGACCAAAGCCATTGACAAATCCTTAGCAGCCAACACCTATAGTGCTACAAGGGAGAGGCCCACAAGGCCTAAGAGGTGGAGGGAGAGGGGAAGGGGATAGACGGGATGATAGTGAAGATGACAGAGGTGGTGGTAGAGGCAAGAGTCAGAGGCCCGAAGGCTAAGGAGACAATATAGGTCACTATCTCCTATCAGGGAGGTGGTGGAGGAGGAGAGACATGATGGGAGAGATGGGATCAGGAGATGAAGGAGAGATGGGAGGAGGAGAGATAGGATGAGGATATGGAGGATAGATATCTAGGTGAAAAGGGGGAGAAAATTGATATACTAGTAGATGTGGTTGCAATGGTGATAGAGAAGCCAAAGGTGGAGGGGCATGACAAGTGGCAAGAGGAGATCAATGAGGAAGAGTGTATCCTTTGAGAGAGGATTGTCTTGGGAGATGAGATATTTGAGGATGTATCCATTAGAGATGGGGAGGAGTGTGAAACTCAGTGGATATAGGATCTGTAGGCCAAGGTGGAGGCTTTAGAGGCATAGCTCAAGATGGTATAGGTAGAGCGAGATGGCCTAAGGATAGATTGAGATACCCTTTAGTCATTGAGGGATGCATCAGTGATCTGAGTGCAATAGGAAGAGGAGAGAAGCTTAGATTTTATTGCTACCTATAGTGGGTCATCAATGGACATGACTAGGGTGGTTTCTAGAGCTAGCCACAGAGAGCAGTATTACAAAAAACTATATAAGGATGCAGTTCCACCTGAGCGCCACACACCCAGTGCATCAGAGGTAATGAACAGTGGATAATCACATATCAGATCTAGCTAGGGGGAGAACAACAATGAGGGTCCAGGGCCTTATGATAGACCTCCTTTAGAGTGTAGGCCACTAGGGTCATCCCATCAATCATCATCTAGAGAGCATGGTAGTTCAAGCTATATTTTTACTTTTGTATAATGACACTTTTATTTTGTCCATCAAACATGCGAGCTCTATTTTGGAGACACATTATGACATTGTACTATGACACTTTTTTGAGCGATATATATATATATATATATATATATATATGACTTTTTGGGAGAAATTATATGATATGAATTGTTTTATTATGCAAGTGTTATGTAATGAATGATGCACATGTTTATGATGTTTATGCAGTTGATATGATGACGCAATGATCCTATGTGATGATTCCTTATATATATAATCCTATGTGATGATGCATTTATTTTTATGATGTTGTTTATGCCATGTGATGCTTATAAATGATGAGATGTGATGCCATTTTGTGTTTATGTGATGCAAATGCAAATATATGTGCAATCTGATGAATGGTCATAAATTGTAATTATGAATGATTATATGGATTAGGATTCTAAAATAGAATGGATGCTTATATTTATCATGAATATGAATGCCAACAAATAGTTATATGTATTCCTATATGCTTGTATGTCATAAGTGTTTTTATATTTTCAAATGCAAGATATATGTATGATCTAACATAGATGAATGATAATGCCTATATGATGCTATCATAATGCAGATGGAATAATTATTTGTGTGAAAGACATAGATGTTAGTATGACAAAAGAATCTTCAATATTCTTCCAAATACATAATGGGCCTTGCATTTAATCATCATTGGGCATTAAAATGACACAAAACGACAAAAAACACCATTTTATCACATAGAACAAGGTGTGCAAGGTCATCCACTTAGAAAATAGATAGTCACATACAAGGAATGTCCTAGCTCATACTAAAGGCCAAATTTCCCTAGTCTATTTTCCAATACAATCCACAAATAGCAATCAAAGAAAATAGTCATGAGACATTATCACTACTCTAAATACTTCATGGGATATCCTCAAGGAAGTTAGTAACCTAACTCAAAGATAAATTAAGAGAAAGATAAGACATAGCAAACTACAAAGTCAACAACCATTCAATGTGTTTGCCAATTTTTTTATTGTTTGACGGTTTAAATGACTAGGTGATTGATGAGTTGATTGTTTGACAAGACCTAGTTTCAGGAGGGAAACATGTCATATAAGACATCAATTATAGTTTCAATCATGTGACCACTTGTATAAGGAAAATGAATGAGTGTGACTAAATGACAATGTCTAGTTTCAGGAAGGACACATCTTGTATAAGACATAAATTTGACTAGTTGATGGTTTGACTATTCTGACAATTATCACATCTCATCATTTATAAGCATCACATGGCATAAACAACATCATAAAAATAAATGCATCATCACATAGGATCATTTCGTCATCATATCAACTGCATAAACATCATAAACATGTGCATCATTCATTACATAACACTTGCATAATAAAACAATTCATATCATATAATTTCTCCCAAAAAGTCATATATATATATATATATGACTTTTTGGGAGAAATTATATGATATGAATTGTTTTATTATGCAAGTGTTATGTAATGAATGATGCACATGTTTATGATGTTTATGCAGTTGATATGATGACGAAATGATCCTATGTGATGATGCATTTATTTTTATGATGTTGTTTATGCCATGTGATGCTTATAAATGATGAGATGTGATGCCATTTTGTGTTTATGTGATGCAAATGCAAATATATGTGCAATCTGATGAATGGTCATAAATTGTAATTATGAATGATTATATGGATTAGGATTCTAAAATAGAATGGATGCTTATATTTATCATGAATATGAATGCCAAAAAATAGTTATATGTATTCCTATATGCTTGTATGTCATAAGTGTTTTTATATTTTCAAATGCAAGATATATGTATGATCTAACATAGATGAATGATAATGCCTATATGATGCTATCATAATGCAGATGGAATAATTATTTGTGTGAAAGACATAGATGTTAGTATGACAAAAGAATCTTCAATATTCTTCCAAATACATAATGGGCCTTGCATTTAATCATCATTGGGCGTTAAAATGACACAAAACGACAAAAAACACCATTTTATCACATAGAACAAGGTGTGCAAGGTCATCCACTTAGAAAATAGATAGTCGCATACAAGGAATGTCCTAGCTCATACTAAAGGCCAAATTTCCCTAGTCTATTTTCCAATACAATCCACAAATAGCAATCAAAGAAAATAGTCATGAGACATTATCACTACTCTAAATACTTCATGGGATATCCTCAAGGAAGTTAGTAACCTAACTCAAAGATAAATTAAGAGAAAGATAAGACATAAAAAACTACAAAGTCAACAACCATTCAATGTGTTTGCCAATTTTTTTATTGTTTGACGGTTTAAATGACTAGGTGATTGATGAGTTGATTGTTTGACAAGACCTAGTTTCAGGAGGGAAACATGTCATATAAGACATCAATTATAGTTTCAATCATGTGACCACTTGTATAAGGAAAATGAATGAGTGTGACTAAATGACAATGTCTAGTTTCAGGAAGGACACATCTTGTATAAGACATAAATTTGACTAGTTGATGGTTTGACTATTCTGACAATTTTGACAATTCATTTGGTTTGACTGAGTGACTTTGTTGGTTTGTTGTCTTGTTGATATGTGATTTATATGATATTTTGATGACTGTTTGTATTCATTTCTAATTTTTTAGGACTAACATGACAAACCCTAAAGGACTGACCCAAGTGGCCTTGGGGCTCATCGGCAGATAGCCTTGCCTATGTAACAATACATAAAGACCTCATAGTTTAACATGACATGAATTTTATTTGAAAAACATAAGAAGACTATCCTAATTCCTTAGGGGCACATCGACAGATGACCTTTCCTACATTTAGTTGCAAAGGAAACATAGTTTGATGATGACATGACCTAATAGGGCTAACTATGATTCTTTTTTTGGGATTTCTACAAGTTATTTGGATGTTTTTGTGTTTTTGACATGTTTTAACTTTTTTGGATTTTATTGTTATATGATTTTTTTTTCCTTTTGTAATTTGGTGATTTTTTCCTTTTTGATATAATGACGTCTTGATAGATCAAATGACATAGGTCAAGTACGTATCCCCAGTCAAGTATAAGACCAATTTATTTGGGGTGGAATGGGATAAGATGACCATTATGCAGGGAAAAAAGGACACATGATGTCAATTTTTCCAGGCTATGGAAAGGAAAAGTAGTCATTATTGGTCGTATGGGATGGGAAAAATATAAAGAAAAGTCAGATTGGAATGATGGTAGATGATGGAGAAAAGTCAACTACACATGGTGCCTATTTTCTAGGTTTTCACCATGGGACTTATCTAAAGCGCCACCAAAGTGGTTTTCACTATTGGATGAATTATTTCTCTTTACTATTTTCTTCATTTTTTTATTTTTTTGGTGTTACCAAGATGCATGTTTGATAGGTTCTCATCAAGGTAATAATTTTTATTTATTTTTGATTAAGATGGGACTATTGGAAGCTATGTGTACAAAATTGATAAGTAGTGACAATGCAATGACCATGTTTGGATGATCAAGCTAGATGAGAGGACCTCATTTTGACATGGAATGTAAGTGGAAAATATGATAGATGATAGAAACGGTGAACGAAAGAGGCTATGGTATGATCCCTAATGTACATACTACATGGGCCACTAGGATTTAGATGAAAAGGAGTTTGGGAAATCAATGAGCTAGAGTACATCAAGGGGTCATCATCAAAGATAAATTGAAAGAAATTTCCAATGTAAGCGAGATGATAAGCGAGCATGGTTAGATTTAATGGAACGTATGGAATGGGTGAAAGTGATGGAGATGAAGACCTTGGCTCAACAAGTATTTTTTTGAATTTTTGTTCTAATAGATGCCTTCAGTGAGTTTTGGTGGAGGAGCATTCTTGGAGACCAATGCTTTCCTATTTTCACTTTTTATTTTTATTTTGTATTAATCCAATAGCTTTTTTTGTTGGATAGAGTATGTTTCTTGACATTCTTTCTCATTCTTGACTTGTATTTTTGATTGGTCCAATAGCATTTTGTTTTGGCTAGAGGACTTTTCTTGATTTCCTTTTCTTTTCATCATGTCTTTTGATTCTTGATCTCCTTTTAAAGTGGGCACTTTTATTTTTTATTTTTGAACTTTTCCCTTCTCATTGTCATTATCTTGAGATATGCCCTGTTGATCCATTTCTATGATGCAAATGGACGTGAATGGAATGAATGAAGTGGATGGAGTCACTGGAATTCTTGGCAGATGAATGGGAGTGACAATGTCAACAATGTTGTCTTTGGGACTAGCCTTTTCAGTATTGTTCACATCAATATAGGCTTGCACATCCTTAATGACTTGGAAAGATTGCTTAGTAGAGGTGATAGTAAGGGGGGCATATTATAACCTAGGAAAGGTGGTATGGAATGATGATGTGTGGATATCCTCAATGGGATCAAGTTCAAAAAGTGGGTTATCATAGATACCCTAGCCAAACATGGGGTTATCATGGACATGAAAGGATTGAGTGGAAGCGGATAGGGTAAAATTAGATGTATCATCAAGATCCCAAAATGTGTCATTCCATGCATGGTCATCTGTTTGTGTGCCTTTTGAAACTGTCTTGACATCATTGTTGAAATTGAATTCTTTGCAACAACATTTACATTGTCATTTATTTGCAACTTGTCTAGACGATACTCACCACAACCCATATCATTGACTTGGACCTTGGGATTTGATGGTATGGTAGGTGAAGTGGATGCTTTATTCAATTAAGATGGATCAATGTAATGTGACGAAATAGAATATCAAGCTTCATTATTGATAGGCACTTGCAATTGCATGATCCCTCTTAGGTTACTGCAATATTGGAATGGATCAGGATCGCCAACTATTCAATGCCATTCTATGGGAATTTAAGGCATTGGTGGTATGTGGATGGGACAACCTTCATGGAATGAATCCATGGTCGGCCTAGGAGAAGGTTATATGGGAGTTTAAGGTCCAAGACTTAGAAAATGGTGTCCATGACTTCAGGACCAACTCTGATAGGTAAAGTTATGACTCTTTTAGATGATCATTCTTTCTCATCATATTCCTTGATGACAATGCTCTTAGTAGTATCTACACATGCTTTTGAGAAACCCAACATCTTAACCAATTTAAGGTACAAATGTTCAACCCTACTCCACTATCTACCATGACTCATTTGTCTTTGGTTTTATGGATAAGGACTTCAAGGTGTAATGGGTCATTATGGTTTGTCTTTTTGATTGAATATTCTTGCTTAGAAAAAGTAGCATTGAGGGAATTTTTCAAATAGCCTACCATCTCCTGGAAATGATTTGCATCAAGGTCGTTGGGATAGTTGTGTTATGAAAAGCTTTATCAAGGATGGTTTGGTGATCAGGTGATATACGCAACAATTATAAGATAGAAATTTGCATAGGGGTCCTTCCCAATTGGTTAAGTAGGTGGTATTGAGGCTTGGTAGGTTGTTTTTACTGTAGTGGTGGAGGACCTTGAATGGTTACCTTAGTTAGGTGAGTGTTGACAACACATTTGGGAGGCTTCTTAATGATGATGGTGTTGACATATTCATTGGTGGCTCAAATGTGATTTATGATAGTGGTATGGTTATAATCATATTTGACATTAGCATAATTGGAAAAATTATTATTGGTCTTATTGCCTAAATTGGAGGATTTTCCTTTTCCATGGTGATGTAAAGGATTGGTAAAAAATTTATGGTCACTATTTGATGAATGTTGTTGCTATCTATTGAGTTCAATGGTTGCATTTTCCACAAGGTCTTGTATGATGTTCTTTAGTTGTCTACATAGTGCAGTGGAATGTCCCTTACCTTGTTGGTAGTCACAAAAGGAATTATCATCCCACCAAGATGGTTTAAACTGCCCTAGATCATATTTTTTTGGTTTTGGAAGTTTTATGACATTATGTTTAAGGAGTTGTTTGAGAACTAACTGAATTGTCTCCCTTAAAGGAGTGTATTGGTGTTTTTTTGGAAACTTCCTTTGGGTCCTTGTTTGTTGGGTGTTTTGGACTACATTAGCAATTTGGTCAGATGTTCTTGGTGCATTGCTGGATGTGTTAGACCCTCTAAGTGTGATGGTAGGGCTTGTATATATAGTCTTAGTATTGAAAAATCCATCATTAGTCACATTGTTGTTTCAGGCCCAATATTTGTTCTTGTTGTTTGAGGTGTTTTGAGTGTTGGTTTTTTTATTAGGCATCTTGATTGCTCATTTTTCAATTAAATCTTTTTCAAGGATGATGCCTTTTTCCACTAAACCGGCAAAGGAAGTATAACATTTCAGCAACAAATCATGCTTCAAGTTTGAGTTTAAGTTTTCGATGAACATGACAACATTTTATTTTTCAAGTATCTCAATGGGACATCTACTAGCCAAACCTTTCCATCACTGGAAGAAGGTTACAAAGTTTTTACCCTCTTCTTGTGTGGTATGGCATAGGGTGGCAATGGTAATTTCTTTGTCAATGTTAAATGTGAAGTGTTCCACAAAATTGTTTGCTAATTCTCCCCATATTTTTATGCTAATCCATAATCGTGAGAACCACTCAAGTGTTATGCATGTAAGACTTCTTGTGAAAAGTCTCATTAGGTATGTAGGATAATATGCAATGTTTGTACATGTCGTGCAAAATTCTCTTATGTGTTCAAGTGGATTGCTCCTTCCTTTATACTTAGGTAAGTTTGGTATGACATAGACATGTGGGAAGGGCGAGATGTATAAGCTCTTGTCAAAAGGAAAAGGAAATAAGTCCTAGTTAGTGTAAGTATTTTTTGTTGGACATTTGAATATTTTCCATTTGTTGTTGCAAGGACAACATTTGATTTTATAACACATCTACTTGTGTTAATCATGGGACTTGTGTATTTTTCAAGCTCATGTTGGTGTTTTGGAGTCCAATATTGTTGGATGAGTTTTGATTAGGTATATATGTTAGTGAAAAGGTTTGGTTTTGTGTTTAGGACATGTATGTGTATGATGGATTTTGATTTGGTATGTCTTGGTTTGATGTTAGGATATGAGTGTTTTGAAGTGAATTGGATGGTATATGCCATGAGCTTGTAAAATTTTGACTAAATGGATTTTGGTTGTCAAATTGCGGAAAATGTCCATGGTTTCCATATTATGTAAAGGGACCTTGGTTGAAAATTTGTGTGTTTTGTGGAATAGAACCTTGGATATGTCCTTGAGGAATATGTCCTGCTTGTGACATGATTATGTGTTGAGAATCCCCTATGTTTGGTATGGAAATTTTTGTGTTGATGGTAACTTTAGGTTTCTTGTTTATGTCAATTGGACTTGAGGATGATTCTCCTATGGTAAATTTCATGGGTTGTGTTGTGTTAAAAGTCATTCCTTGTGTCATGCCTTGTGCATTTCTATGGGTGCCAAATAAGGAGGTGTAGATTGTTGTTTCATCTTTGTATTTCCTCCTAATGGAATAGATGCATTAAATTGTGGGTAGAGACACTAGAGACAGTTGTATTGTTTCCTTTAGTTTGGTTGATGGATGATGCTCGTAATGTATTGACAACAAAACCATGAGGTAATGTGGAAATTTTTTTCAATAATTTGGCTAGGTAGTGTTGAGGGTCATGTGCCAAAAATTTATCCAAAAAAGAGACAAATTTAGGATCTTGGGCAGTAGCCCCTAGTTCTTCTACAACAACGTTTCCATTTTGGTCTCTAGTAACAAATTTATCCAATAAGGATTTGTATGGTCTAGGTGCCCCTTGTGAGGAATTTGTGTATATGTTAACAAAAACATTGTCTTGTGGGAAAGCCATGTATTTCCTTCTCATTTGCAACCTATTTCCAACCATGTAAGACTTGCAAAAGGGAAAGGATATGTGAGGATGGTGTGGCAGGATGTCTAGGGTGATTATGCAAAAGGTATGCCTAAATATGACCAATGTTATGAAATATGAAGGATATGTCCAAGGACAATACAAAGTTATGAATTTAAAGTTACAAAGTATCAAGATGTCAATAGGATAGTATCACAATGAGATCCAAGCTATGGAAATGTCTATGCAAGGTGTTTATTTTTTTGGATTTTTGGGATATAAATGTCTAAGGATGATGCTTAAGTATTAGATCAAAATCTAGAATGGTGTATAAGGTATGCCAAATGAAATGAAAGTGTAAAAGGGATGGTAGGTGAAAATTTAAATATGAAAAAAAGTGATGAATAAAGGTATGACTACCAAATACCCTATGGTAGATGCAAAGCAAGGTTGCTTGACCAAACTAAGATAGTCAAGGTTACAAATCTAATTTATCGAGACTTCAATAATGATGATGAATAAATGACAAGGTTTGAAAAAGGTGGTCTCAAAATAGCCTTGTGAGTTGAGGGCCAACTTAGATTATAAAAGAACTAAGATTATGGAAGGGTTCAAGTCAAGAAAAAATTTATTTGGTCACTATGGACTAGTCTTAATCCTGATAATTTTCCAAGACTAAGGTTCACAACAAGGTATATGCACGCTAGAATATGCCTTAATGTTTTTCCTATGGTGGATGCAAGGTATGGAATGGTAAATAAATGGCTGGAAAGTGAATTATAATGGTACAAGTCTATGGTCAAAGACTTAAGTTATGCTTAGGATTAGTCAAACTATGGCTTTGTTTTACTTTTCCTTGAGATTTTTGGTGATAGTAAATTGTGCCATTTGGAGTCTCAGTTGTAGTTTAGGACAATCAATTGCAGTTTTTTGGAAATGGTAATTGTGCTTTTCTGTGTCACCATTGCGGTGAAAGAAAGTCACTTGTGGTTTGCAGTGTATGTTGCTTAGTTTTGACTAGATTTTGACCAAATTTGAGGTGATTTTGTGATGTTCAATTCTGGAAAATATAGAAAATAGTTAGAAAACACTTGTCTTTTGTTTGGTATGAATGTTTAAAATGTTTAAATGTGTAAAAAAAAGTAAACTTTCAAGCAATGAATAATCCTAGGGTTGGAAAGGAAACCATTGGTTGATATCCCCACTTGGATTTCTCTAGCCACTTAAACAAGGTGAACAACTAGAGACTCGATGTCACTGCCTCCCCTCCACGACACTCACTTCTTGGGCTCATGAAGTCTCAATTCCCCAAAGAGGAATTCTTGCCTCTACACATTCTTAGTAAATATAGGAGGTGGCTTTAGAGCTCCAATCTATTATGATCAATGAGCGTACATAAAAAGGATTTAGGCCACTAAAACAATTGGTTCTTAGTAAGGGCATATGTCCCAAGTGGACATACACACAACAAGATTAGCTCAAGACTATGGTTAGTCATGAGGCCTCCCAGTCCCTTCCTAAGAAAAAATTTTCATGTACTTCATGAGGCTACTGAGGGTGGCACTTGTTGGTATGACACATCCATACCTATTGTTAATGAATTTCATCAAGAAGCACTTTTATTATATAGCGATTTGGAAGAGCTTGGATTTAACTTGTTACCACTTGGGTCGTTTCCTCTTTCGAGGCAGGCCCTCTAAAAAAAGGTACACAAAATCAAGGAAGTATGTCAATAAGAGATCATACACAATTCCTTTGCCTCACACTCACATGGGTTCATTTTAATTCCAAATCCAAACATGTGGGTTATTGTAAAAAATTATTAAAGATTTTTTTATCCTCAAGATAACCAAGTGGTGTGACAGAAGAGTATACACAAATTGAAGGAAAATTCAAACCACAAGATAATGCAAACACTTATTCATTTTAACCCTTAAAGCAATATGTGAAGAGACACTTGATGCAAAGTTAATTTTAAAAAAATGAGTGAGATGAAAGTTCTTTTTATCCAATGAGTGAAATGAAAATTAAGGTAAATTTAAGCCCAATGTTGTGTGAATGCAAGGTTAATTTTAATCCAATGAGTGAATGAAAAGAAGACAAGATAGTTTGATTAGAAAAGTTTAGATTGGATGTCTCCTTTCCATATATGGCACACACTAGACATTAAATGTCTGATCCGGTGGATATTTTTAGTGAAAATTGAAGTGTCTCATTTCTCTCCAAAATATACACCATCAGAAAGAGCTCGACGTCATGATTCCAACGCAACTCGAACGGAGAAAAAAGGATTCCATTTGTGCAAGTTATGGCCAGTCAAAGACAAGGTCAAATAGGGATCAGAGCGCATCCAGGAAGTGAAAAAAATGATGTCGTCAAAAGTTGTCGAAGTTTTCATCATCATGAAAAGCTCATCGAGACGATTTTGACGGCGTTCGTTTCGTCAAAATCTAACATCAGAGGCTCAAGATATAGCTGGTCAAAGCTCTTGGTTGACTTGGTGACTAGAAGGTGAATGATGACGTCAACAGTCCGTACAAATCTGAAATGGCACAACTGGGATCTGCCATGTGGCATCCTCATCAACACTATACAGACGAATCAGAATTTGACACGTGGACATCTGTACGGACATGTTAGTGGCATAGTCAGCAGTCCGTACTCGACGTGGCATCGAAGTGGCATTTGAGTCAGCAGTGACATGTCTTCCTGGGCGAATGAGCATTTGACACATGGTGGATGAGTCAGTTGTTAGGTGGCCATGACGTGTCACAGAGGGCCAGTGAAATGTTGCCACGTGGCACTTTGGGAGCACAGCGCGTGTCCTCCTCCCCCCCGGTCGGCGTCGGCTAAGTTTGTTTCATTGAGCAAAGGGATTTCCACGGGCTTGAACTCGTGACCACATATTTAGTAGTCTGTCATTCCACCGTTCTACCTGTCAGTGGCTATTCACTATATAACGACACGAGTTTGTTTTGTTGTGTTCGTCAGTGCAGGTTGTTTTGAAACGTGGCCAGCGGGGTTTGAACCCCCGACCACGCGTTCAACAAAATTTTTAGTCACCGATACACCACCGAACTTTGTTATAATATTGTATATGCTCGGTGCATTTTGTTAAATATTTGTTGGCCGAGCCTGACCAAAAGGGCCTATAAAGCCAAAAATTAAGTAAAACCTTCCTAACCATGTAATCTAAAGGGGTCCAAAATGACAAAATGGGTTGGAACCGAAGGAATAAGGGGGTTTAATGTTGTTTAAGGGGGTTTAAGTCTTGAAGCTGAGAACACGAAAGAGAGGTGCTGGAGATTTTTTTTTTGAAGCCATTGTTGTACATCGAAGCCTTGTTATGCTACCGAACTGATGGTCTTGGTGCATCATTTGTAATTGATTTTGGAGTTAATCGGATCAGTCTCTCTATTGGAGTAGACCCGGAGACGTAGTCACGTTTGTGACGAACTCCGTTATCAACTTGTTTGCACTTCTTCTCTCCTCTCTCATGTTCTGATTTTCACTTTACATTTTCAGTTTTGATACATAATTTCGTTGGTGTATGCTTGAATTTGTAATTCCACAAGTTATTGAAATTAAGCATTCGATACTGCAAATAGTCTAGATCCGTATACAGATCAATGTCAGTAACCAGAAAACCTCTAAACTATGAAATGCAAAAGACCTAAATTGGAAATTTTGAATGAAACTATAAACTGTAAATGAACAAACAATTATGTCATAGCAAGTTGTAGATGTGGCTCATAAAAAGAATCAATTGCATCTTAGAATTTGTGACTATGGTGTTCTAAATGTCAACTGGATCACAAAATGAAAGATTGTGTCATTTTTTGACAGCAGTTGCATCGAATGAAAATCGATTACATCACAAAAATATGGGTCTAGAAGATGACATAAAATCTACCAAATGCAAGCAAGCTAATGACTAATATGATATGGCCTATGGTTAGCCTAATGGAATTAAAAAAACTAGAAGATCTAGATCTAATAGAAAAATGAAGAAATTAGACAAAATGCAAGTATGCCCTAATGCAAAACAGTTGTGTCATTCTAGATTGCAGTTGTGGCTCTGTGTAAATGGTGATTGCGTCAATCTAGCTTGAGATTGTGTCGATTCGTACTGATATCCTGCAAAACCAAAATTTGTGTATGATTTCTACAAATTTTTCCTTTCACGTTGGGTTCACAAATTTAATTAGTGTTAAAATTATTAAGGTATGTGCAATAAAGCATATAAATAAAACCCTAATAAAAAATGAAGTACAAATAAAAATAAAGACATAAAAGCTAAAGCAATATTACCAAATCTTCATGACACCATTGATTCACCTGAATTGCACTTCTCCATTTTTCTTAAATATAATAATTTCCCTCAGATTTTTGAGTATGCAAATAATAAGCCTATGACAATTCCTAGCAAAATATTGAAGATTCTATATGACTATGGATGCACTTGACTTGAAGACTTGATAGCAATATAGCATAAGTAGACTCTAGATTGCTTGTGGATAGATGATAAATGAAAACAACATGGTACTTTATAGGAAAGCCAATTTTTAATGAAGGGCTAAGATTGAATGTCAATAATCAATGGCCAAGAATTAAAGATGAGGTGTGGACTAGGGTTAGAACAAAATTATGAGGATTGATGATCAAGATTAAATTATAAATAATTTAATCAAGGGTGTAGGTTAATTGAGACATGGATAGATAAGGAATTGGTGTAGAAGATAAGATGTGAACGAACAAAGAGAAATTAAGTAATAAAAATTATTTAATTTAGGTGGCAATGAATAATTAAATAATTAAAATAATTATTTAATTATAGAAGAATGTGAAAAAGAGAATCTTTTGAATTAAATAATGATTTAATTCAAAATTCAAGAGAGTGGAGCAAATTAAATAAATAGGAATTTATTTAATTTTAGAAAGAAAGGGACTTAATTAATGACATAATTAAATAAATTAAATTTATTTAATTAATCAAAGAGGAAAATAAAGGTAGCAATGAATTAATTAAATAAATGAAATTATTTAATTAATAGAAGACTTATGTCTTTAGAAAATAATGAAATAATTAAAAATTATTTAATTATGAAGAATAAAAGGGGAAATGAAGGAGAAATTAGAAGTCGCGGGCCTAGGATAATTTTTAGTGTCTACAATATCAGGGGAATGGATGTGAATGCTCTTGAAGGATATGATCAACATAGGAGATTTAAAAGACCATTAATCAAACAATTGTGTTTTAAAGTTGTGACGATGTATGAAGAATGTAGGATCATGGCGTGAAGGTTGGAGATTGATAGTCTAGATTTGAACAAGGAAATCATGAATGACTAACTACGTGTAAATAGGGTTCACCTACAAATTGACTTGGAGATTAAAATTTATTGGTCTAACTACCTCAACGATAGATGTAATGTGATTTGATGCATAGAGTGACAATACAAATGGCCATAGAGACAAGGATTGAGATTAGATCGAAGGATCAAAAGAAAGCATTAACTGCATATCTAATCTTAGGGTTTAGTCAGATGGAAATGAAGAAAAATACTCTACACTAGGAATTAATGTTGTGCGGCTTAGTACGGTTGGAGGAAAGTGAAGAAGAAATTCACCCTAATAATGGATCAAAATATAGTGGAAAATCCCAAGGCGATCATTATTGATGAGCACTACTCAAAACATATGAGAAGTGGGTAAAAGGAAAAGTGTAGAAAGAGATAGTAGTGTGCATAATTGATGCAAAGCTCCTATGACAACTAGAGTATACACAAAAATAGAAAAGGAAAGCCACCGAAGAGTATATTACTACTTTGAGGCAAACAAAGAATGCACTACAAAGAAAAGAGAGGAAAAAGATTGGATTAGTGGGGTGTAGAGCAGCAAAAACAGTTGTTGTGACAACATCAAATAGTTGAGAAGTTACATAATAGGCTGTAACATTGAATAAAGTTCCTTAGGAACAAATTGTAATCATCCTACATGTTCTAAATCTAATAGGTTGGTTCCATAAGATAATTGAGTTGGTGCTCAATTCAGGGTATAGATGTCTCCTTAGGGTTAGTACCCTTGAAAGTTGTAATAGAGGATTTCATTGTGAGGTTGGATTATGATAGTAGCTCCTAGTAGCATTTTCTCACAATGGATTTTCCCATCTCGGGTTTTCCATGAATATCTATTGTTATGTGTTGATTTTTTCATGTGCATGTGTGTGTCATATCTTTTTTATTTTTAATCTGACATCTAGATTAAGAGAAGTATGTTTTCACCTTGAAATAGAAGTATAAAATTTAAGTATCTATTGATTCAGCCCCCCTCTTAGTAGATTGTTGTGTTCCAATAAAATGGGTTTGATACCTGATTCATATGAAATAGAATTCTCTTGTCCTAATAACATAGATAAATATGAAGCAAATCTCACATTGAATGAAAATTAAATGAAAAATAAAGAACCTTCAAGTATTTGGTGATTCACAATTGGTTATCTATCAGGTCAATGATGATTATAAAACCAAAGTTAAAAATATTAGCCATATCTCATAAGAGAATGATGATTGAATGAAGCATATCTCACAATAGAATGGTTGAAAATTGCAAGCACTATTTTTATGTCATTATCTTTAGCCATATTCTAAGAATTTACAATAAAGCATCTAAAATAATGGCCACCATAGGAACTCTCTTTGATATACCTAACAATGTAACTCAATATGATTTCTTGGTGGAACAACTTTTCATCCCTGTTTTTTTATATCCTTGAATCTGAGCTCATGTGTGAAATTGTTGCTCTTAATTCTCCATGATATAAATACCTTTATAATTACCTACATGACCAATTCATTCCTCCTAATTTTTCTTCCTACCAATCCAAAACATTTGTTCGAAAAGCCTCTAAATATGCCATCATCAGTGATACCCTTTAACACCATAGCTTAGATAACACCCTTTGTAGATTTCTCAATTTAGATGAAGCAAAAATATCTTTACACAAAGTACATAATGGTATATTTGTAGCTCACTCTAGTGGTCCTATCTTAGCTATTGATTCAGCCCCCCTCTTAGTAGATTGTTGTGTTCCAACAAAATGGATTTGATACCTAATTCATATGAAATAGAATTCTCCTGTCCTAATAAAATAGATAAATATTAAGCATATCTCACATTGAATGAAAATTAAATGAAAAATAAAGAACCTTCAAGTATTTGGTGATTCACAATTGGTTATCTGTCAGGTCAATGATGATTATAAAACCAAAGTTAAAAATCTTAGCCATATCTCATAAGAGAATGATGATTGAATGAAGCATATCTCACAACAAAATGGTTGAAAATTGCAAGCACTATTTTTATGTCATTATCTTTATCCATATTCTAATAATTTACAATAAAGCATCTGAAATAATGGCCACCATAGGAACTCTCTTTGATATACCTAACAATGTAACTCAATATGATTTCTTGGTGGAACAACTTTTCATCCCTATTTTTTTATATCCTTGAATTTGAGCTCATGTGTGAAATTGTTGCTCTTAATTCTCCATGATATAAATACCTTTATAATTACCTACATGACCAATTCATTCCTCCTAATTTTTCTTCCTACCAATCCAAAACATTTGTTTGAAAAGCCTCTAAATATGCCATCATCAGTGATACCCTTTAACACCATAGCTTAGATAACACCCTTTGTAGATTTCTCAATTTAGATGAAGCAAAAATATCTTTACACAAAGTACATAATGGTATATTTGTAGCTCACTCTAGTGGTCCTATCTTAGCTAAGAAGCTCATGCAAACATGATACTATTGGCCTACTATGAAGTGTGATGCATATCATTTTGTTAGGAAATCTCAATAATGAAAGATACATGAAGATGTTGTGCACACACCTACCTAGGAACTTCATCCAATTACATCACCATGGTCATTATCTCAATAGGGACTTAGCCTCATGGGAAAGATTCACCCTAATTTCACTAATTGAAATAAATTTATCCTCACTACAACCAAGTACTTTACAAATTGGATTGAAGCTATCCCAATGACCTATATTGCTAATAAGAAAATAGCTAAGTTTATCCTTAACTATGTCATATGTTGGTATGGTGTTCCCTTATCCATTGTTGCAGATAATGGTTGTCATTTCAAAAATTAGGATTTCCATCAAATATGTGAGAAATTGCACATCCATCACCATTTTTCTATTCTATATTACCCCAAAGGTAATGGTCAAGCTAAGAAATCTAATAAAACCATCATTAAAATCCTAAAGAAGACCATCAATGATACTAGTCATGACTAGCATATCCAACTTAATCCTTCCTTATGGGCCTATTGAACCAACATCCACACTCCTAGATCCAGTCCATATTCCCTAATTTTTTTTATGAATCCATTCTCCCCATTGAGGTTGAGTTACCATCCCTAAGATTATCTATGCAATAGTTTATTAATCATGACGAGTATGGTGCAGGGGCACTTAAGATCCTTAAGGATCACTTCAAGGGTTGGGAGGATGCAAGGGTCATGAAGACCTATAACACATTTTAGAGCATCAAATATAACATTTTGAAACCTATAATGGCCATTGGAGTGGATAAATGTAATAGAAAGATCAAAAGTCCTAAGGGTCCTAATAAGGACCATAGGACCAAAATGACTTGTAAATCGACCAATAATGTCCTAGGAGTTTAGATAGGTATATAGTGTTTTAATCATGTCAATAAGGTTGAATGATAATGATGTAATATTTTGGAAGGGTTTCTAGTTAGTAGGAATCAATAAAATACAAGTGTTGGAAATTCAAAATTTTAAAAACCAATGGTTAGTTTAGTTTGGGTGGGTAAGTAGCTTTTGGGATTTTTAATAGCAATAATGTAATAAAATCAATCCCAATCAGTTGGGACAGTTGGGGGATGAGTCTACAAAGCTAGATAAGACATTTTTATAGGGGGTTGGTTGCTGGTACATAGTTTGTATGGACTGCTATAGGAAAAAGAATAAAAACTTGTGTTTTCTTGCAGTCTTATGAGTTTTTTTGATGAACTATTGATTTCTACTCAAATATGTTCCATTGGATGAATGAGGGACTTGATTTTACATGTATTTAAACCTTTTTAAGTCCTTATAAATGTTATCAATCAGTTCTTTGTACAATACATTGACTGTCCATAGGAAAGTTTTGATTTTTCATTGATTTTGAGAGGCTTCATGAATGAATGATCCATTTCATGGGAGATTGTGACTATAACTTGTGAAATTGATCATATTTAACATGTATTATACAAAACTAACAAGGAAATTTGTAGGAAGGGAGGATTCAAGGGTGCACACCATGATTTGACAAGGAAAAGTGCATGGAAATGGTGCCTCAATTATAGCAGTAGGAGTTATACCTAAACAAGGGGTGTGTTTATGAGTCAGAAATTTTTAGACATGTTTATTTAATGGTGAAAAGTTAAAGAACCGGTTCTGGAAGTTTTTGGAAGGTCAAGATCCAAGAAGCCCTATTTTTGGAGAAATTTATTGAGGGTTTTGTGTTTAAGAGTCTTAAGGGTATCATAGGAGTCTAAGAGCTTCAAAATACTTATTTTGGAGACATTTTGAGACTCTGTAGAATTTTTCATAATCTGGAGTTAATATTTGAGTAGGGTTGCTTTGGAAAAGAGGACTAATTAGGCCTTAAATTTGTGGAACAGGTTTTGGAAGGATTGGTCTAAAACAAGTGCCATTAGTATTTTAGTATGTTGTGTAGCATCACAAAAGACAATTGAAATAGTCATTGGTTTGAGGAATCCTTTGGAAAAGTTGTGAGTAAAGTAAAAAAAATAGTCGTTGGAGGCCTAGTTGGGCTAGAAGCCTAGTTAAGGTGAAAAAGTTGGTTTTTGTCTAAGTCAGAGGCTTGGGACTTTGAAATCATTCAAGACAGGGTTGATTGAGTCTCCTAAGAGTATTCCAAGGGTTTGGTTCCACAAGAGAAGGTTTTAGGTCATAAGTGAACTATTGAGGCTTGTCTCCATCAGGGTGCCTAGAACAGGGTTTAAGAGTGCATCTTGGAAATTCTTGAAAATCATTATGATTCTTCCAAAGTCCCATACCCTATGCATTAGAGTGGTATCAGAGTAGAGAGT
>VDFB02392371.1:0-63741 GCA_007258455.2 Sequoia sempervirens
AAGAGCCAAGCATCAAGAACCCAACTGACCAAATCATATAAACTACTGTCACAGTGAAAAAAAAACACTATTAGAGTAGAATATAAAATCCATAAAAAAATCACTGTAATAATGACTGCCATAGTGCAGAAAACTGTCAAACCATATATGCCAATCATGAATATCACTGTCATATCAAAAAATAATGGAATATTCACTATATATCCATGATGTAGAAACATGATAATAACCACATCAATGCAACACATATACACTGTAAAGTAAAATTGACTGAAGATAGAAATGTAATAGCAACATAATGAACCACCAGGGATAAATAATGATATGTGAAACTCCCCCTGAAACCATGAGTAACATTAAGTCAATATCCATACAAACTAACATCCATTTACTATCCTTTCAAGCATCATGGCTTTATGTATCTATGAAGCATCATTGGCTTTGTTAAGCAACACACACACTGTCAAGGCATCAAGCCTATCATCACATCTCAAATAAAGATCATTTCACAATCACTGTAAACTGTCAACAAGATGAACACAGTCAACATTAGCATGGAAAGCCACTATAAAAAAGGAATCAATCCTAACATTGCAACAAACATATCAATATGAGCACTGATCATCTAATCTCTAAGACACTATCCTCCTTGAAGCATGAAGCAACTCTACTATGTCATTTCCAAAGAATCACAATAAGAATTGGCTAGAACTGTACATGAAGAAAAATGAGGTAGTCAAGAACAAAATAGCAGCAAACATTGTTGTCAAAGAACATGTTATTACTGATACCTCTCTTCCCAAACACCAAAAGTGGATGTTTATTGTTCATAATACAAATGTTGTCACAATGATCAAACATGACTATCCAACCAAGCAAGATACTTAAATATTGTGAAAGTTGTAAGTCATTGTTTAAATTTGGACAAAAACTATTATCCTTGCACTGACAACTTATCTTTAAACTCTTCTAACCTTGAGAGTCAACTTGATAATGCTTATTACCATTATTAGATCATGATCTAAGAAGAATCACATGCACACAACCTATTCACAACACTGTCATAACTCAAGTTAATGCATGTATATCACTGTCTTGAATAGTATAGTATGAATATTAAAAACATGATAGTTACATTACACCTAGTTTCAAGACCAAATGTTGAAAGATGATAGTTCACTATTCCCAAACTCAAAAACACTGTGCATAAGCTAATTTCAACCTCGTGCTGTCACTATAGCAGCAAGGATGTCTGGATGGAGTGCCACTCAAACTGATACTCACCATATGAAACACTTGAACCGTCTCAAGGAATATTGGCACATGTAGTCCCAAGTACATGAACAATGACTATTGTCACTACAGAGAGTGAACATAAACACCACTGAGATCTTGAGAATGCGTAGTGGATTATCTAATGAATATCATGGAAAAATCTAACTGAAATCACAAATATGAAAATCATTGACAAAAACCATATTACAAATGTGCCAAAGCATATACTTGAAAAACCACTGTTACCTTTGGCATCTTGTGCATCTATCATTTGCATATGAACTTACCTTGTCTTGGCATGATAAAAAATTACTCTTTTATACCTTGTCTCACAGGTTCATGGTGAACTTCAAAACCAAATCATGTGTATTAGAGAATCAATATCAAAACATCAATTCAATTGACATCAATACCAAGGCAATAAAATCCTAGCATATATTGGCAATAGTCAAGATATTAAATCACTGTCACAACATCAAAAAATATCCAAAAATAAACCATAGCACATTGTTCACAGTCAAGGTTTGATGGTATATATAAATACCTTTTAAACTTGTCACTTGCTTGAATGGGAAAGAAACCTGTACCATTAAGAAACACTATACTGCCAGGCTTTTTATTGTTATGTTAACTCATCAAGCTATAAAGCTAGTACCAATCCAAGCACCAATTCATAGTCATAAATGACTATCCACAAAAGGAATACCCAACATCAAGGGTATTGTAACTAGATATACCACACTGTTGTGTAAAAAAAGGCACATCCCATGAATACAAAACCATAAAGACATCACATAGCATTGTTCTCCAAAACTCTCCAAGTGTACTATGTTTCAAGACAACTATCAAACCAAATAACTACAACTATTGTCTCACATTCATAGAGAAATTTTATGAATAGAGTCATGATGCATGAAATCCTATACACTATCATCAAGAAGCAAGCCACTACTATCATACAAGCACTTTGTACAACTATTACTCACTTATCCAAGCACTGTACTGTACCAAGCAAAAGAAGAGAAACTACTATCACTATCCTTTAGCACCATTTAACAACTGTCAATACTTGCAAAAATTACTAATGCCAAGATTCCTATCACTGTTGTGATTAAACATATAGCTGTCATAGCACAATACCATCTCTTTTTTTCTTACTATAGGGTTTGAAAGATAAAACTGTAAACGTCTCCCCCTAACTTCATGCTTCTCTTTATGCACTAATAGAGGTCACTTGTGCAGTATGCACAAGCTTTGATTCTTCTTTTTCTTTATGTTGTTTCCTTATCCAAACCTTTTTCTTTGATTTCTTCTTATCACCAAATGCTCGTGACTTTATATTCTTCTTATCTAAGGAATCATTTCTTCTCTCCTATTTCAAAAACCTAGTGCTACAATACTTTGCAACATGACCATGGTTATGACATTTATAACATATTACATTCATATTCCTAGAGAGTGCATATTGACTTATTTGAAACCTTCTTCTACAATAACTTGCTTTATGCCCATAACCATTACATGAATAATAATTAGGAAATGAATAATTGTACCTCATAGATTGATCTTGCCAAGTAGGTGGAGATCCTGTGAACCGGTTGGCTCTACTTCTTTCTCTATTGATGTCCTTGAGTTTTCTACTATTAGCAGTCTTAATTTCTGATTTCTTCTTTTCTTTATCCTTAGGGGAAGCGACGTGATAGCTTAGATCTATCTTCTTTCTTTTAGTTTTTTTGACCCCAAAACTCTATCCTTCTTCACAGCCCAAACTAGTAGCGTCCTTGTAATGTTTTTTCTTTCTTATCATCTCATTTAATTTGTTGGTGCTCTCATGATACTTTTGATTCTTTTCTAGCTGCTTGCTAACATTCTCAAGATCTTTCCTTAGAGAAACTATTTATCCCTCAAGCTTTTGGTATTCAACTATTTTTACTTCCAAATCAGATCTTGTCATATCTGCTATCATCTTATTTTCTTCAATCCCTAATTTTAGATTGACAATTAACTCATCTTTTACAGTGTGTTCTTTTAACAAAGATTTTTCCTCTAGTTTTGTTCTTAGAGACAACACTTCAGCCTCTATCTTTTGACAATCTACTACTTTGGTTTGCAACTTCATGCAAGTGGCTTCTTCAACTTTTCTAGACTTTCCCAGTTGCAACTTTAACCTTTGATAGATCCATTCTAATTTTCTTAATCTCATCAAGGGCATAAATAAGTTCACCTTCAAAATCAATTTCACATTCATCTTCCACATACTCCTATTCAAAATCACTCACTAAGTGATCTCCTTCTTTCTTTACACTCTTCTCTATAAAATCATCTTTTGTACTAGGTATATAAGTGATATTTGTTGTTCAACATTCTGCTGGGTATTTCTTTTTCCTCTTTTTCTTTTACTTTTTTCCATAACGAGTACTCCACTACCAGGAACCCCTAAGTTGGTTAGACTTATCTAAGGGTATGACTTTGATATCACTTGTTGGAGTATGAGAAATACTGAAAGGGGGGCTGAATCAATGTTTCAATAATCAATTTCAATTCAATAGTTTTTCAAAACACATAATCTCTTTGTCATCGTTGAATGTTCAATTTCAAGAGTGTAACCAAATTTGATAGTCAATAGCAGATCTTTAAACAACATGAAAACTCAAATGCAACAAAGTAGATAAAGAAAGCAACAAGACCAAATTGCATGAAACATAATTATCACATGGACCACAAAAGAATCATAACACAATATTTTTCATGAGTGGAAAACCCTTATAGGGATAAAAAAACCACTGAGGAAAATGCCTCACTAGCTTAATAAAATCCCATTGATTATAGAGCCTCACTGACTACTTTTTGTGCCTCATTGGCTACAAATATGCCTCGCTAGCAAAGCCTCACTGGCTACACAAAATGCCTCATTGTCTACACAAAATGCCTCACTGGCAAACACAACTGCCTCACTGGAAAAATACAGCCTCACTGGCAAACACAACTGCCTCACTAGCAAAATACAACCTCATTGGAAAAAAAGGTCATCTTTGTCTCACTAACCTGACTTTACAACATTTTGTAAATCTTGAAAGAATAAAAGATAGAGGGTTTCTCTGTTTCATTGCAATACATTACAACTCTCATCTACCTAACACATTTCATGTCCTAATTGTTCATTGAGACTGGAACTTATAAAACATAAAACATATCAATTTTTCTTTCACTATTTTTGCATATAACTTTTACAAAATATATTTCAATATTCTACTAAAAAATAATGACTCTTATCAGAGTATGATATCACAGTGTAATACATCAAACCCTGCACAGTGAATTTCACTATTTTTATAACATTAAAAAAATGTCATCTTTCATCATCAGAAAAACAATGTATGTAACTTCCTTCACAAGCTACCAACATAACCATCCATAACTATTTTCAAATATCACTGTGGAGTAGCATTTCCAGCCACTTAAACTGTTGTTGATAAAATAAACATTGTGCATTTTAAACATATGTAACACACACTTGTATATGGTCGACATTGTGTCTAAACTAGGGTACATGCAAACTACACAAAATACCCCACACCAATGCAATCAATAAACCTTAGTTTACACTTTACAAATAACAATCTGTTTGTGACAAAATCGTGCCCAAGACAATACCAAATGAAACACAATACTTTCATGGTGTGCCCTAGTAATGGGTAATGTATAAACCAAAATGATAGACATATGTGTGACTGAAAGAATAGACCCAAGTCGACATTGTACCACAATAGACACTTATGAGATTCAAAGACCAAACTCTTGTCGACTTGTATGCATATGGCAACACATTAGGAACAACAATAAAGACTTTAAAAACTGAACAGTCAAGAGTATAATTTGACCAACAAAAAAACCATCCAATTTCAAATGCAACAACTATACACACTAAGGTCCTTTGTAAACACAACAGGTTCCCAACCTTTGACTTTGAAACAAGAACATTTTCCAGATTATGCAAAAATGAATGCAAATACCAGACTAGGGTTTCAACAAAATATGTTACCATGTTTGCCAACAAGCAAAGATGAAGTCCATTGCACCTTGTGGCTGCTAGTAAACCACTTGAAACTATTTACATCATATTCCAGCAGCCAAACCACCATTTTTCATGTTCCCTTCAAGCCCTAACTCGGCCAACACAGCTGCCTTGAGTTTTACCAAATGATTAACTATTTAGGGAAAAATAATATCGAATTATATCCACTATATCTTTTTACTTTGCAAAATAAAAGCCACACATCATTGTATCGGTGTTCTACATCATAACTTTGTTTATTTTGCATGAATGTAATCAAACATTATTATGACCAATGCCTTGTGTCGGTCTAAGGTTCAAGTGTACCAAGTGCTAAGTAAATACCAAGACCATAATAACTTTGTGAAAACAATTCCATCCATATGTCATCAAATACCAACCAAGGAATAATAATATCTCATGCCTTTCAAATGTATCAAGGTAAAAACCCAATTTGACATCAATGCCAAAAACCAAGCAATGTCAAAGGGGTCAACAAGGGGGTGAGATGGATAGACTTGAGAGAGAGAGAGTGGGGGAGAGACCTGAGAGAGAGAGGGGGTGGGAGGGATGTTTTGAGGGAGAGACCTAAGAGAGAGGGAGTGGGAGAGAGGGGGTTGGAGTGAGAGAGAGTTGCCTAGGTAGGATGGGAGGAATAGAGGGAGCGAGAGACCAGAGAGAGACAAATAGACCTAGGAGGGAGAGAGAGACCTGAGAGAGAGAGACTTGAGAGGGAGAGAGAGTTATCTAGTTAGGGTGGAAGAGACCTGAGAGAGGGAGAGGGGGTGGAAGGGATATTTGGAGGTAGAGACTTGAGAGAAGTTTCAAAATGGATATTTGTTTCCTTTTAAACTATTTTAAATTTTTTTTGGGTCCATCCCTTAGTTTATAATGGAAGACACCCATGTTACATATATAGAAATCATAATATATCTATATATATATATATATGTATATTAATATATATTAATAATTTTTTTATATAATTTCAATAAAACAAATATCTGCTCATAACGGATATCCATTTGTAACGGATATCCATTTTATAACGAATATTCATTACAGACGAAGATCCGTTTCTAACAGATATTCGTTTCACTTTGGTTCTTACCATGGCAACATGTACTTTTTACCCGACCCTAGTAAAAGTCAAAGCGGAATTTCATGATTTTGGGCAAATGAAAAATGTATTTTTTGTTATATCACCACTTTTGGACCCCCATGATCCTACACAGACCCATAAGTTGTATCCATTTATTTTTCCAGATAAATAAAAGGAAGGACTAGCTATTGGGTGAACCATGTATATTTGTGTCTCCGTATTTTTATATTTTATTTATATATCCATTTTTTGTATATCTTTCTATGATCCTATTTGTAACATCCCATTCTTATGTAACCAAATCTTCTTTTATTACCTCCTCGTTGGAAAATCAAAGTGAAACTTAATAATGTGATTGTAAATTTAAAATTATGTATTCAAGATTACCAATTATGTGATTAGCAATTATAATAATGAAAGTAAAACAACAATACTACAAGTTGAGAATCACAAGTGACAAGATATATGTGGAGAAACCCTTGCAGGAAAAAAAATCCACACCCAAAAGAAGTATACATCAATACTACAATCATTTTTGAATCTCGGTAGCACTTTGTTACTCTAACAACTTACAAACAAACTTATGAAACCACCATCTCAATGCTCCAATATATAGAAGTTCATGGAAAAGAATACCACTTGTGGTATCTCGAAACAACAAGTAAAACCACCTAAAAAAACCCATGCCCCTCTGAGTGGACAACCCATAAACATGGTGAAAATTATTAAATTCTCACATGGCCTTCACATGGCCTTCACATGGGCACCTAACCCATAGCCAATCACAATTGGTCATACCCGAGTGCTCCATTACTCTCTGATAGCTCCAACGGCTCATACCTAGAACATGCAAACTTGGGTGCTCAACCAAGGATAACATGCACAACATGCAAATAACATGCAAGATCATGCACTTATGGGTGGTCCCCACCTAGAAAGTGGATTCCTAGAAGGAATATTCCCCCAGAATGCTTTGTAACCATCATCGTAGTGGGTCCACCTCTATGAATGTAATTACAATTTGTCATAGGAAAATAAATAATAAATATTTTACTTCTCATGTCCTCAAGGAAACTTTCCAAAGAACGTGGAGACACATAATATCAACTTAGGATATGTTAGCAAATAGATTGGTCACTGCGATTTGATGTGAAAAATAACACTTAATTTCCCTGTTGAGTTGGATTTCATTTGCACTTTTAAATAATACTTTGTATGATGGCCACTTAATTTCTCTTGAAAATGCATTCTAGCGGTAATGTGGGAACTTCATGGAACTATACAAATCACCATCGTAGTTATAAGAAATACTTAGATTCCAGCTCAGCTTTGAAAGACTTTAAAAAGTTATCAACGACCTTTTTGAAAAGCTCGTGAACTTTAGGTATGGACCGCCCACACTTGAAAAGATAGACTTTGGAGCATGCAGCAAGTTATGATAAAACCACAAGATACCGCCTGGATCAAAGGACGACAAAGGAAAGAACTGTGGTGGTAAACGGGAAGTTAGACAAAATGACCAAAACACTGCCCAAGTTATAAATACTTAACAAAACCCCGCTCAAACAAAGACTTAGCCAAAATTTGATATGAGGCACCGCTTTACAAAAAAAAGGGTGGGCCAAAATTTGACAACACCTAGCAAGACCCATTCGCCCTAGGGTGAATGAGTCCTAGGAGGACACTCAGCAGGGGCTTTTTGTGACAGGTGCATAAAATCATATCTTTCTCATATTTGTCGAAACTTTTTTGATTCTGCTAAATTAAGGTTTAAAATTGATGTTTCAAGTGTTACATTGCATAATTGGGATTATTTACTATTTTTAGTCTTTCTCCTGAAACATAATAGGTCAAATTTCACATGAGAAAATATTATTGTCAATAGCATTGATGAGCAGATTTATCAATCATCTATAGCAACAATCAAGATCAAGATCATCATGTCAAAGTTATCTTCATTCATGCATGTTTTTGGAGCTAACATTGTGATGTAGGTTTCAAGCATTCAAGTCAAAATTCAAGCATCAAGATCAACATCCAATCAAGTCATTTCATGCAAAATCTAGACCTTGGAGAGATGTGTTAGATTTCAATCCTTCAAGGGTCTCATTCAAGAAAGTTCACCAAAATTCTATCAGCATAGCATCATGATATCTCATCGATGGAATAGTATAAATCCAAAACAATCCAGTCTCACATAGAATGTTTATCTCCTCTGTGGGATTTGACTTCTCCCTAACTAGGTCTTGTGTCCATCATTCATGTTCATTTAGGGATCTTATTTTAACACACCTGAATAAAGTTTCTTTGCATTTTAGCTCTTAACAAACACAATAATTGTTCATTATGTTTAATTATTACTTTATTATTGCATACTATTCAAATATCATGTGTGTTGTGTTAAATTAGATCATTACATGTATTTAATTTATTAATTAGGTCTTAAGTGCATTTTAGTTTAACACATAACACTTAATCAAAATGTAGTATCTAATATAAACTTATATGTTTAGGTTAGATCACATAAAACCTAGATCATGGAGGCATTTATTAAATGTTCTTACAAATACTATTTAATAGATCACATTGTCATCTAGTTCAAAACAAACCATAAAATGCTCGTGTCTGTGTGTGTGTATATATATATATATATCATGAAAAGTTTATATACATGTCATATCATATACAACAATGCTAGTGAGGCCTATGGTTACCAGACTCCTCAAGGCCTGGTGGCGGTGCTTGTCGTGAGACGGTGGACCATGATCTAGTCATATAGCTCATCTGCTCTCATAGACCATGTGCTTCACCAAATGCAATCCCCTCTCATACCATGGCCGCAACGCGCTTCTGATCTATATGATCTCTCTCAACCTGCACTCTAGCAATATCTCCCTACAACCTGATGAGTTTTGATCGCATGAAGTCTTGTACCTCGCTGTTGGCTAGAACTCGAGAAGCTCAATGTTCTTGTATGCAATCTACATCTATGCAAACTTGCCTCACTCACTCCTCCCCAATGGTGGATAGATCAACATGCCTCATGGCCACCTTGTACACAGTCCTCCATCTCGCTAAGGGCTCAAAAAGTTCAGCATGACGCCCCGCACTAAGTAGTGCCATATGCTCCACCTATATGTCTAGATTTGGAGGCAAGGAAGGGGCCATCTTTGCAATGACTCGATGGAAGAGGTCTTGACACTCTCGCATACACACTGCACAAAGAAAACAATAAAGAACATCAGAACATACCATGATATATAAATAAATATATATATATATATATGTAATCTTAAAAACATAATCCTAAAAACATAAAAACATATCATTACCTGGACTCCAACCCGCCACTCAGGGTCTCATTGTGGGATGATAGGCCCCTTGTGTGTAGGAAGTATGGAAGGTGCACTACCACTGACCTCTCCATGCTCATGAATGATGATGCTTGTTGCATATACTAACTATTCTCGGGTGAATAGTGAACGGGATACATGTCTCTCCTCGGGGGCATTTGTGGCCTCATCTAGCTCATCAGAATCATCACTCATCAGCTCTAGATCCTCCTCATCCTCATTCCCTATGTCATATGTATGTCCTCCTCATTTGCGTCTCCATCGACCACCTCTTCTCTCTCATCTCCCTGACTTGGAAGAGGTCCAACGTAGCCTATGAGATGATTGTAAGGGAAGACATGTGCTAGTCGCACTCTCGCCCACCAATGCTCGTAGGCTATAGTAGTTCCTATGTCATCTAGGTCTGATGTCAGGGGCACATCATGGTCCTCGCCATCTGAGTCACTGAAGTACACATCATTCACCATGGGATTTCGAATGTCTCCAGGTCTGGATCCACTCTGTTTTGATCTCAGGTACGTAGGTCACGGCCTTGGCAGTACCTGAATCTATCCAAACTATCTCATAACCCGATCATAATAAAATGGCATCACTATATAATCATGGCGTCTCAGTAGGAGACTATCCTAATGTATCTTGACAAGCTGATGCATGTGATTTGGCCATTGGGGTATGGTGAGGTAAGGCCTCCATACCACGTCATCCTCTAAATAATCAAACTAATTCCTCCAGTATAGTAAATCTTTGAACTCCCAAGCCTATCTTAGAGTATAGTTGAAAGCTCGTGGGTACCCCACGACCGCTACTGTGGGATAACCTATAGGCCTAGTACATGTGATATGCTCGAAGGCCCACACCTACAAGAGTGCACAATGTACTATGTTATTCAACTCTCGATACACAAACCACAAAGATCATAGTAACGGTGAGCCAACATACTATGACCCCATGCATAAAAGATCTGATGGTGCTCCCTCTCGTGGATAGTATGAATGAGGCCACCATCTAGGTGTGTGCCTCGTCCATCAGGAACAAGAGCTAATGCCATAGTGACAACCATAATATGTCGCATCAACGGTGAGTGTGCACGCAGGAGCCACTTAAGCTCCATGTGTTCCCTGATCTTTGTTGGCGTAATAGGGCAACTAGTACAATACTCAATATCTTGTCGCATCCATGTGTGTGTGTGATCCTCCTCAATGTGGAAGGTCTCACCCCAAATGGGTAGTCTAAAGATACAGTGAATATCCTCAAGTGTCACTGTCATCTCTCTGAACGGTAGATGGAATGTGGAAGTGTCTGCATCCCATCTCTCCACTAATGCCATCAACATAACATCATGATATCTCATCGGTGGCATAGTATATATCCAAAACAATCCAATCTCACACAGAATGTCTATCTCCTCTATGGTTAGCTGGGTAACCTACTCCGAAGAAATGTAAACAATCTACCTCCTAAATGCTAATGTGTGCAAGGTGGAACCTGGAAAATAAGAAAGAATTCATCAATAACATGCACAAAAATAGTCATCAATTAATTAAAAATAAATTAAAGTTTCTTTAGGATACTTGGGCCATTTTTGGACAGGGGGTCCTGGACACTTTAGCCATTTTGGGGCACTTTGCAACAAAACAGGTCACTTTGCGACATTTTTGGGTGGGGTCCCAAAACCTCCTAAAAATACATTAAAAAAATTATATAAAAGAAAAAATACGAAGATAAAGCATAGTACAATGAACTAATTGTATCTCAGAGCACGTCAGATGCCACCTTGTCTCACAAAACAATCAATCTAGGAGGCTAGTACAATCGTCGGCTTGACATTATCAATCACTCTGCAACAAGGTAATTTCTCAAAAGGTAAATGTCAAAATGATAGTTAGAAATGTCATTTTCATTCATATATACTCAATCCTATTAAAGAAAGCATATTTTATATTAAGTACATTTCATTCAAATCATAATATTGGTAGCTAGAGAACTCCATTTTTTATGTTGTTTGTTGCATTAGATTCGTGGTTTCCTCCCCGATCTTATTCATTGTCTATCAATATGCGGTGTTGTAGACTCAATGCCCTATTGTAAGCATTCACATCATCAAACAAAGCAATTCGATGTGGTCATATTTCTACCTTGATTCTACCTCCATAAAGAAAGTGAAATTAGGGGGCATGCATCTACCCTCGAATTCAATTATCTGTAGAAGTTGGATTTTAGATGACTAACAAATCGGTTTTGCAAGATGCAGTTCCTAATGTTGTGGTTTTGTAGATGACTACAACGGGGGCTTCATTCTCCCTATTTGGAAAAAATCCATATGAGTATCCTTTTTATAGTATGATCTAATTCCTTTAGCTTGCATACATGCACATAGTGTCATATAACTACTAAAGTGGGGGCTAAATGTAGTGTAAAAAATTGTACTCCTTTCTAAGTGAGTACAATTTCACACTTAATTTAGACCTATTTTAGTGACCTCAATTTTATGCATTGTATCCTTCATAAATAGGCCCCTAAACCCCTTTATTATGTATCCCAAGGCCTATTTTAAACATTTTCCAACATTGCAGCATGCATTGAAGAAATACATTTAATTAATTTAATATCCTAAAATTCATTAATCCTGGATTTTTAGGCTAAGACCCATTCCCCTTGGGAAAATGGGTCCCCTTTAAGATCCAAATTCAAATTTTAAACATGTTTTTGGAAGCATTTTAAAGTCCTAGATTCGAGTTTTAAATGTCGACTTTCGAGATTCAATAATCAAGAAATTAGAAAGGAAGCCTATGAAGCCTACTCTTTTCACCATTTTACACTAGGTTGAGAAAAAGATTAAGGAGATATTCACAACATTAGCATTCAAGGTCAAGGAGAACATTCAAGAAAGCAAAGTTGAAGTCTTGGAGCAGCATTTCAATTGTTTTTGTGGGTCTTCAAGCTCATTTTGTGAAGATTGATCAAGCATTGTTCATGATTGAAGATTGATGCCTATGGTGGATCATGATGGGTTCTAGGTTTTGGGGCATGCAACTAGCCATTTCCCTTGATCTAATGACTTATTTCCTAGTGATCTCATCTTCTATCTTCATTCTACAAGCCACTTAAAGCAAGGTATAATCAAATTTTAGATCTATTAAGAGATTTGACTTCTCCCTAACTAGGTCTTGTGTCCATCATTCATGTTCATTTAGGGATCTTATTCTAACATAATTGAAGAAGGTTTCTTTGCATTCTAACTCTTAAAAATATTAGACACACTTAAGACTAGGGATCACATACTTTTAGGTTTCAGATTTGTATTTTTCATCAAAGTTTAATTACCAAACTTGGGGTTTGACTGAGGAAAACCCCAAAACAAACAAAACAAAAATTTATGTTTTGTTACAAGTACAAATCCAAAAGCGAAGATTGAAAGATACAAGTAGGGAGAGCATATCAGAGACTACATATCAAAATTTTGATTTTTCAGAAAGGCCTAGCAAGACCCATTCGCCCTAAGGAAAATAAGTCTGAGGAGGACACTCAACAAGGGCTTTTTATGACAGGTGCATGAAATCATATCTTTCTCAGATCTATCAGAACTTAGTTGATTCTACTAAATAACATTTAAAATTGATGTTTCAAGTGTTACATTGCATAATTGGGTTTATTTACTATTTTTAGTTTTTCTCCCAAAAGTGCATTTCAAACTGATTTACCTCATCCTCTATCATAAGGAAAACAACAAGATCCCCATTAAGATTGACTCGCCTAAGGGTTGAAAGTCAATCTTTCCCTAGGGGATCTCTTTTTCCTAATGAAATAAGTAAAGTGTGGGTGCATACCCCCATTCTAAATCACCCCTACATTTTCCTCTGTTTCATGCCCTATCAACATTGCAATAGTATAGTGACCTCTTTTTTCTTGCCCCAAAGGAGGTTATTTTTTAATGAAGCATAAATTTTTTCCAAGGAGTTATTTTTACATGTTCTTATAGGTGTGATTTTTTTGGTTTTGAGCACTTCATAGTGGTATAGGTAATTTTTCTATATTTTGTTGTAGGTACTTGTTATTTTAGTTTGAAGCTTGTATTTATTCATATTGTTTGACAAGTCGTATATTGTGCCCATGGTATGTGATTATGGACTTATTATAGGCATGAGAAAAGTATTTTCAAGGACTACAAAATCATCCATATGATTTTTCCAGATTCTACCTTATGCATCAAACCACTTTCTTAAGGTCATTTTGTTTATTTTGGCCCATTTCTTTGAATTTTTTGAAATTAGTTGTTTTTTTTACAATGGGCTTCAATTTTATTATTGATTCATATTTGGGAGGTCCCAAGGTAGATTATTTTGGTAAGTTATCTATTTTTCTCTATTGATGTTTATTTCTATAAGTGTGGATTCCAATTCATGTGAGCTCCTCACTCCTCATAATTATCACATATGAAAAATAAAGATGCAATAATTACTCCTATTTAACAGTTTTTGGTCCTTGTTGGGTGATGCACAATATGATTTTAGTAGGGATTATGAGAGGTATTTTTATAGTAATAGACTTGATCAAGCTATGGGTTTGATCTATTTATATGATTTTGATAACTTATTGTTCCATATTTATGATTGTACAGCTCCTAAGTAGTTATGGGATAAATTCAAATATTTATTTGTTATAGTTAGTGAATATTGTGCTTTAAAAGTAGAGGCATAATTGAATTCTTTAAATTTTGATACATTTCCTTCCATTTAAGATTATTTTTCTTAAGTTCAAATCTTTAAGAGCTCAATTGACTAGCTATGGGAAAGATAAATATGGTGAAGAATGTATATTCTTGACTTTGTTTGAGTTAGAAGGACCACATGATTTCTTTTATTCAACCCTTTCCTACACCATGGTTGAAGTGGTGATTCATTTGGTGTGCATTCTTTTGAGTTGTTTTATGACCATTTAAATAGAGAGAAAGATAAGCTTATGCACTTCCCAAGATTTGGGCATTGGTATCCCAATCACCCAAAGGAAAAGGAAAGAAAAAACCAAAACCTAATATGGAATCTAATGATCCTCCCACCTATTCTAAAGAGTATAAACCTAAGAAGGAGAAACCAGCATGTTCTTATTGCAATAAAATTGGGGATGATTATAAATGTTACAAAAATAGATTGATGAGTTGAAGCACCTTCTTAAGAATAAGAATATAAAATTTCCTTCAAAAATGTCATCTACTTCATCTTTTTCTTCTACACCATCATCATCTACATAATCAAAGACAGTTGATTTGGCTAATGGGATATAAAATATGAAGGGAAAGACAATTTTTACATTTACAAGAGCCAAGTCAAGGATATGGGTTCTTGATTTTGGATCTTCACATCATATGGCTCCTTCATAGGGTATGTTCTCTTCATTTGAGACTTTTACTTTATCACACATATTGATGGAGAACAACACATATATATTTTTGTGGTAAAGCTATATTAACATGGGATAAGGCAATTTCAATGATGTACTTTATGTTCCATCTTTGTCAACTAGTCTCATTTTCATCTATTAGATTGTACATAGTGGAGCAAGAAAAATTATTAAGTTCACACTTGATTCAATGACTATTAGCGACTTAGAGAGTAGATAGATTGTATTTGTTGGGATGTTTGATCATGTATTGCACTTTTACACCTTTTCACATTTGACCATTTATGATATTCTAGTTCCTTTGACTTGTATTTACACTCATGCGTCTAGTGTGGATTATATTTGTACGGAGAAATTTGGCCTCTTGAACATTGGTGTTCTTTCATCCACTCTAGCTCTTGAGACTTGTATTGAGCTTCCATCTCCTTTGCCTCTTGATTCTTTAGAGTTTAATATTGTTATGGATTCTAATACTTCAATACAATAGGATGTTTCTAGTCTCTTAGGTCCAAATTTATGGGATGATTATGATAGGAATCATAGATTTTTTGTAGGTTACATCTTGTAGATTTAACACACATGAGGATATCCATTTTCTCTTTGATGAAAGTTATAATGCATGTGTTATCTCATCATCTTTGTCTTTGGAGATTATTCTTCATGAATCTTTACAAACTTTTAGAATGACTGATGATATGTACCTCCACGGGATATCCCGCAGACCACATGCAAGTGATGTGCTTGAAATGCCATACCTGAAGCAGGGTACAAGTCATGAAACTTTGTCTCATAGTGAGTGTATCATCTAAGATCATGGTATAGGTGTGCCAACATGCTTCATCCTCAGGAAAACATGGTTTGTTGCCCCTCTGTCGCTCGTATCATATAGAAAATACCCCCATGCAAGTGTCACTATAGTAGCAATCATGATACAATGAAGAACAAGAACATCGACACCTACATGTAGCAACCACCGCAGCTCAATTTGGCCCTTGTCATCATGTGGCGTATCACAACCAAAGCAATAACATTGATCCTCTAATACCTCCTCTATGGTCTGCCCCTTGCCGTGTCTCATGATCCTACTCAGAATGGGTAGTTGAAGAATGCGATACACATCCTCCAATGTGATTGTCATCTCTCCTGTCGAAAGACAGAAGGTAGAGGTGTCAGCATCCTAACACTCCATGAGTGCCATAAGCATAGCATCATGGTACCTCATCGCAAGCATGGTGTATACCCAATAGAGACCAACTACACATAGATGACACTGCTCTAGAACTAAGAGTCATGTGGCTTGATCGTAGAGAAGTGAGAACAAGTGACCTCCCAGGTGCTCCTACATGTGTGGAGGGTCCTATCAGCAAAAGAAAGAATTCTTTATTAATAATGCATTCAAAGATAAATGAAAATCAAATAGAAAAATACAAGTTGTAGAACTTTGTGCCTAGTCAGGGGCACCCATGTTGGTCTAGTGCACCCATGTTAGTCAGGGGTGCCCTTAGTGGTCTAAGGTGCCCATGTTGGTCAGGAGCGCCCCATTTTCTAAAAAAATAATTAAAAATGCATAAAATAGGCATACTAACTACAGGGGAAGTGAAAATGTGACTTACCTCTCGTGTTGATGTAGCTCGAGCGATGCACTCCCTTAGAGCCTCGAGTTTTAGTATGCAATACGATTGTCGTTGTGATATTTTTGCTCCTAGGAACAATGGTCTTAACACTCAATACTTTCAAACTATAAAAGTGAAAATGAATGTCAAAAATGTGAAAAATTTATAACTTATAGCAAATAGTAACATATTTTCCATTCTATATTATTTTGAAATCAACATTACTTGAGCTTGCAAACTCTGATTTATGTGTCGTCTATTGCATTGGAATCATAGTTCCACTCTCTTTCATGTTATATGTTGTTTGGTATATGGTGTTATGTTTTCATGACCTTACCATAAGCATTTCCATCAAAACCCTAATTGATTTGATGTGGCGAGATTACTACCTTGCTTCCACCTCCATAAAGCAAGCGAAATCAAGGGGGCATATATTTACCCCCGAATTTTATTCTCTTTAGAAATATTTGGACTAACACATATGTTGGTATCTGCAGGATGATTCTTAAATTTCTAACAGTTTGGTTTTATAGAATGGAGTTCCTAACATTGTGGTTTTACAGATTACTATGCTAGGGGCTTCGTTCTCTCATTTAGCGAATGTGCTACGTCCTCTATAGTATCCTTTTGGGTATCATTTTATGATATGATTTACTTTCAAAGTTTTAGCTTGCACATGCACATAGTGTCATATGGTTGTTAAAGTGGGGGCTAAATGTAGCATCAAAAATTGTACTCCCTTTTAGGCGAAAGTACAATTTCATGCTCTATTTGGGACTTGCTTTAGTAACCTATTCATTCATGCATTTTAGACATCCTTTAGCCCTAATTTTTCCTATCAACCCAAGAGAATGTGTCAGTACTGCCTTGGAAAATGTCTTATCAATTAAACATCATCAAAATGACCTTAACAAGTGCTCTTATGTTGGAGAAGTCTTGATGATAGTAGACCCTAAACACCCAAATTAAGTTTTGTTGAGTGTGAAAAAGTTGGACAAGGGCGTCTAGCTCCCTAGTCTAGGTATTTTGTCTAACAAACTTAATTTCCCATTTTTGTCGGTCTTTAATTTTGGAGATGTAATTTCAAATTTGAGCCTTGGTGGTAAATTAATTACGAAAATGAAAATCAAATGAATCAGCTTACACTTTAATTTATTCTAAGTTCCACTATATAAATGTGAATTATTATTTCAAATTAAAGAGAAGCAATCATAAGTACAACAAGACTCTACCAAATAAATTCATTTTTTACAGGTTTTCAAATAGAATTTTAGAATTAATCAAGTTGCTAAAATGATTGGAGTTTGATGCCAATGGAAGAAATGAGGGAAATCTAGATTTTGTAGATATTTTTGGCTTCTTTCAACCACCTAATGATTTGTTTTTAGAGTGTTCTCATCTTCAAACTTTGATAGACTTGCTACCCTAAGCAAGGTACTATTGCATTTCAAATTTTCCTAAGGGTATTTGACTTTATTTTGGGTTGATCTCATTTATGTCATTTAGGAATCCTTTTCTAACACATTTGAGTAGGGTTTTTAGCATTTTAGCTCATTGTAGCCTTAGATGCACTTAAGGTTAAGAGAACACACTTTTTCCCCAAAACGTGAGTTTGACTTAGGCAAACTCCTATATAGCCACCCATTTTCCCCTCTTTGCCATGATTTTGTAGGATCAAATTCGAAGACGAAAAATTGCAGAGCAAGATTGTAGAGTGCAGACCAAGAGCTATAGGCTTGTGAAATCATGTCCTAAATATCAGGAAGCCATTCTAGGACATTCCACGCCCTTAACAAGTCATTTCAACCTCATTCATATCACAGGTGCACAAAATTTTGCCCTCATATCTATTCTTTGTTTCTGAATTTTGAATTTTTCCAGTGCAAAAAAATTGTGTTTTTAAATTAGGTTACATAGTCAAATTAAATCAATCAATCTATATTAAATTCAATCAATTTTCAAAGCAATAAAAGAACCAAATCCAAGGCAGATTGACTCTCTTTTTAGGTTGTTAGCCAATCTCATACCCTTGTTGGTTTGGCTTCTAATGTTACTTTAAAGAAGGATTGATCTTAATGATCTACACACTAGGTTGTTAGGTTGTTAGCCAATCTCATACTCTAATTTTAGGTTGTTAGGTTGTTAGCCAATCTCATACCCTTGTTGGTTTGGCTTCTAATGTTACTTTAAAGAAGGATTGATCTTAATGATCTACACACTAGGTCTAGGATCCTTTTTCAATAAAAAAAACTAACACAATAAACTAGTCACCATCTTTCTCTTCACTTTCTCTACTTGTTGCAATTTCGAGTTTCTTAAGAACTAATGAATTATGTCACACTTTCAATAGATTCACAAACTTTTGAACATGTCAACATTTATAACCTTGATGATTGTTCACCAAGTTCGCAAACTAATGAACTTGGCAACGTTCATAACTTAGCAACACAACTTGCTCACTTGTAGTGTCGAGACTTTGGCTAAGCCTTAAACCATGTCAGAGGTTCAAGAGGTTCTTAAACCTTTGAAAACTCTTAACACTTCTTGCAACGAATAAAACAAGGCAATCATTTGGATACTTTGCAACATGTGACAAATTGCAAGAGGCATAAGGGCAACATCAAGGCATACATAAGCACAATTTTAATAGAGAAAAACTTACTTAAAGCATCTTAGACCAGTTATCATAGGTAAGTTGATATAATGTCACTGCAATTAGGGCAATTATGGCCAACTCTGCAAGTATTGGGACCTGACAAAGTTGGGCTCTAATGGTACTTTTCCTACCTTTTGGTTAAAAGCATGTTGTAGAAAAACTAGAACCTATCATGCAAGGGGACCAGCTCTCTCAAATGCAAAGGAAAAATAATAATCTAAGAGTGGTTTCTCCAATTGTTGTAAACTTTGTCTACTCATTGGGCAAGTTAAGTTGGTTTCAATGAAATAGTACGACATTTTTTTATTGACCCACGCAATGCCTTGTAGCCCCTCTCATGCATTATCATTTCAATCTCACATTATCATCTAGAAAAATTACAAAATCTAGTGTTTTTTGCCAAATTTTGAACTTCCAACACAAGGAAATAAAGACAACAAAAGAAACAAACCACAAAATACTAGATAATATAAAAAAAAAAAAAAAAAAGAGTTAAGTAATCTAATCTATATATTTAATGAAATGAAAATAGAAATGACCGAAGAGAAAATGTAGACCACTAAGTGAGTTGATCCTTGAGAAACCTATAAGTTATGAATGAAGAAAGTTTTGTCATTACTAAGGAACTTGTCACAAACATTCAAGCCCTTGCTTTGGTTTTTCAACCTCCACATGTAGCCAAGATTTAGATACACTCAAATAAGGTGTGTGCTCCTCTCTTAAATGTGTCTAGGAATTATAAAAGTGATGACAATGATAAACAAGTGTATAAATGGAGTAAATGGAAATAAGATCCCAATGTACCAATGCAAGCAACAAAACAATTCTATAATGACAATAGGAAGTAGATGAGAAGCTAAAGCAAAAAAAACAATACAAAATTACCTCTCAAATGTGTTGCAACCAAGGGAGGCAAGAGTGCAGTTGAGAAATGTTGTTGAGCTTCCAAGGAGTGTTGTAGAGTTCACATAGAGTTTCCAAAATGTTGAATAATGTTGGTTTGAAGTTAAAAAGAGTTGGTTAGAGAGTGTAAACTTGATAGCTTGAGTGATAGAATGCAATAGAATGAGATTGATAAGTTCAAAATGAGGAAAATGAGTCATTTGGATTTGCTTTAGAGTAGTTACCAACAACCTAGATAGGTAGCAAGTGGCATAATCCTCCAAAATTGGCATTGAATCGCAAACTATTGTGAGACATTGACACTTTGCACAAGTGTTTGCATGGAGTGCTAGTGTCCAAATAGTTTCAACTCTAGAAAAGGTCAAAACCCAAGGAATCACACAATGAAGTCAACTATAACATTAGTTTTGACAAAAAAAGACCACATGAGGCAAGGCCTTGTCACCACAATAGCTAGATGAACCCAAAAACACACTAAGAGAGATGGACACCAAAGTGAGTCCAAAACATAATGCAAGATTGCAAGGGTATGCAATTTTCATCATTACAATGACAATTTTTTTGTGGCTGAGTACATTGTTGATGCAGATTGTCTAACTCCTATTGAGTGTTAATCAAAACGAGTTGAGATGACATCTTAATCAATTCTTGAAAGAGGGCTAATTCTTTTGCTTATCTCCTATTGTTTTATGCTTGGATTTGTTGCAAGATGATAGCTTGCTCCTAATTTTGATTTTCATCAAATACTTCTTGGTTTAGTTGACTATTTTTTAGCTCATTTAAGACAAAATTTACCCAATCCTCTCCAACCTCGATAGACATGGGCATGACAATGGGAGAGAGAAGGAAGAGGTATGCCTAGTTTGTTTTGCATGTTGCATGTTGCATGTTGTGTTTATGCTTGTTTTGTTCAATATGTTGAGTGCCTGAGAAGTGTTAGCTAGGACTTTTGGTCTTGATGTTTTCCTAAATGCAAATGAACTAAACTAAATGTAGAAAATAAACCATTACTCTATGTTTTTGTATTTTCCCCAAATTGAAGTGTGATTTAATTAACTAATGCAATTAAACAATTCTAAATGATTGTAAATGCAAATGTTTTCGATTTCATTTTGATTTTGTTGATTTAATATGTTGGATGCCTTGGACCTATTAGCAAGGGCTTTTCAAGATGATTGTTGAATTAATACTAATCTAAGTTATCTAATGTAATAGAAACAAATATTTTCTAGCTATTCCTAATCCATAATCATGGTAAAATGTCACCAATACAGGAAAGATTGAAGCTAAGTATTCTATGTGCAAATCTAATCTAACACTTTTCAAAGCAAATTGGCACCTAACAACTAGAAATTTAGTAGACATGATGCTTGGTGAAGATGCGACCTATCAATTCTCAAGGGCTTAACTTTTGCCTTCTTTACTCTTCTTTCTAGCCTAGGATGCTCCAATTGATAGAAGAATAAGATACAAGGAACTAAACTTGAGAAAAAAGTGGTAAGAGTGTTGGCAACTATGGGAGCTTTGAAGCTTCAATTCAAAAAAGAAGCCATTGAGGCTTGCAAGGAGCATGGACACTCTTAAGAAATGGGAAATTGGCATGGATACCTTAAAATTGACTTATTAACCCACTCAAGCAACTTTAAACAAAAGGGCCACAAAATTAAACTCGCACAAGCAACTTGAACCAAAGATTGAAAGGTCAATGATCCTTTGGGAACACAAATGAGAATCCTTAAATAGGGTAAGAGATCTAATTTAAATCATAATTGGAGATAGGAAACCATCAGTCACAATCATGATTTAGGGGGAGAATCAAGAGTAACAAGGGGTAAGTGGAGTCACAACACAATTAAGCTCACACTTAGAAGCAAAATTAATGGAAAAACAATTAGAACTAAGAGTTCTCACTTGTCAATTTGAAACACCAAGGTCACGCCTTTTACCAATTGTGTCACCCCTTTTACCAATTGTGTTGCCCCTTTTGCCAAGGCAAGTCACTCGAATGACCCCTAAAGCATCTTAGGGTAGTCAAGGTGAATTTGAGAGTGCTTGAGTGACCTCATTGATTAAAGTGTGGAAAAATAAATTTAAACTAAATAGAAGGCACGCAAGTTAGGTAGAAGGTTACAGATGAAAATAGAAATGCATGGGAGGGTCCTAATGATTGAGCAAATGCTTTCATCAAAGTTAAAATGATTGAAAGAACTTTATTCATGTCATGTGAATCATGAGCTGAACTAACAAATCATCATCAAACTATTCACATGAGCTGAACTAACAAATCATCATCAAACTATTCACATGAGCTGAACTAACAAATCATCATCAAACTATCATATATGCCCGTGCAATTTTGGGCGCTTACAAAACTGAGCCAATATTTTCAAGCTCTACCTCACTATATTGTCTCTAAAATACAAAGAGTAACTTCCTAACCCCAGCCACGAACTAGTGCACTACAAATTTCAAACAAACAATAGCTTCCCATGGCAAGGCTTCTACTAACCGTAGGCCTTGAGGGTCTTTCAATACACTGCAAGTATGTGAAAGCTCAAGTGTTTTACTAGACCTTTTATGGAAAATCTAGCTTTTAGCCAAAAATGACAGCTCTCTACAATATGTTACAACCCCAACAGTGTTTATAACTTAAAACTACTTCAAAGAGAAAAAAAATAAAAATCAATAACCTACTACTATCACCATTTTTTACTACCAAGATCCTTTAGAAGCAAGTTGAGAGCATACATCAAGTAGTTGCAATAAGCCATTGACCTGATACTCCAACAACAAACTTGCTTTGATATTGTTGCAGCAAACTCGGCCTTGCAAAGAGCTCTAATACCACTTGCAAGAACATCCAAAGAAAATTAAAAAAATACATAAATATATACAAAACAAGCTTCAGTCATTCCAAATTGCCCCAGCTGTATTCAGTAGACGACAACAGATTCTAAAACAAATATTCAGCAAAAGTTTTCCAGGTTTAGACCATGCACACTCACCGAACAATATGGAGTTGGACATCAAATTTTATAAGATAGCATACCAACTGAGAGTAATCTCATTATATAATAAAGTGATTCCCTTACCTTTCCATGATGTCATTTTGGGATATATATTATCCCCTTTAAATGCAATATTACTGTATATAACTTAGTGGCTTTGACTACCATAGCCTACAGAAAAATATTGAAGACCCAAGGACGCCATAAGGCTGCAACTCCTTGAAATGAATAGCCAAATATTTATCCAACAGTTTAGGCCAGCCAACCTAGACTGTGTGGAAGTAAGATTGATAGGAGGGCTATGCTTAAATTTTGAACCAAAAATTAGAAGACTTTGATGAGACAAATATCTAGAGACAAAAAAATAAATGTTCTCACGACATTTTTGAAGTCACTAAGGGTCTGAATGTTTTTGTTAAAAACTCTTGAAACCTAGCTATCACGTAACTTCTTGCAAAAGTTGAGTTCAAAACAGATGACAACAAACTGCAGGCGATAGGAGGGGGGCTAGAGTCTTCCAACGAGTCCATGGTTCTCTGGCACTAACCATTTAACCTTACATTCTGCACTATGCTCTGTTTGAGTCAAGGCAAAATCTTGCACTTCTACAGGGAAAAGACACTTGGACAGGTAAGTGGTAACTACTTGGAAAGTCTCTAAATAGCACATAAACCTGGAAATGGACCATTTCCATATTTCCTGGATTATTACAGAAATAAACCTCCGTAAAGGTAATCTCAGGAAAAAGAAAATTGGAATGTAAATGTCAAGAGTGGCATGAGCTGCTAGACTATGCCGATGTCCACTCAAACAATTTAAAGCATATTAAAAAGACTCAGCTTCAGTGCAAATTCAGCAGATCAAATTTGGACCCATACTCCAAAAAAGGCAGTATTCTTTTTATTATAATATATGGAATTGTTCTAAACAAATTCTCTGTGTTTGATTGTTTTTCTGTTTTCATTTGGCAGATTGAGAGATTGTCAAAACTGATCTTTGATAAGATTCAGAACTTCAAAACCATCATACGTTTCACTCTGTTAAAAGATTCTCTTAGAAACTCAAATTTGATGTCTTAGCCACCAAGGCTTTTAATTCGTATTGCTCAGAGTTTCTGGCCAGCATATATGTCTAAAACAGTTAAAAACATGATACTTTCCATCCAAATTAGAGATCACCTTGTTCATCTGATAAAAATTACAATTCAGCATGCCAGAGAGTCAATAATCCATCATAACTAATATTTAAGTCATGACTATTCTACAGCAATTATTTCATGTATAAATACAAAAATAATCAAACGACATAGAAAAAGAAACACCCTGTGCTAATATGTGCTTCAAAAACATCGTACAAGCAAATTGCAAACATTGTGGTCTGTCTTTAGGGCACAAATTCAGAATCCTGAATTCCTTGAAAATTCAGTCAATAAGTACTAAGAACGAATTTATCTTTCCAGACGTACTAGTAATTCCTCAGCACAACCACACTGGTTCCATTGGGAACACTGAATGTAATAGAGAAACAAATAGTTGACGATTAAGAGATCATCTTCTAGAACCATATTTTCTAAATTAATTAGATCTTTCATCCTGTTTCAAGCAGCTAACCAGTTTCTGATAAATCAAAGTAAAACTAACCTCACTAGGTTCAGTAAAACTAATCAAGTCTCACTGTGGCATTGGCAATTGTCTAGCCTGCTTCACCTCGCAAGCTTCAAGTTCCTTCAACTAATCATCCACTTAATGATGGACAACTGCAAAAGACATCAATGGCAGGAACCTTGTCCTTCTTTATGCATGTCATGGAGCACATTAAAATCAAATCAAATCTATGCATAAGATTCATGATTAATTAGAACTATACAGTCATAGAAATTACGTATGTACCTAATGCTTTTCACCAGATCAAATCCTCTAACTCTGACAATATACGCTCAGTACAATCTAAATATTAAAAACACTGTATATGGTTAAACAAGAAGCGATTCTAGAAAATTATCGCCTTTGCAAATCACATATTATCACAAGCAACAGATTCTCAAGTCCTCTAACTCTGATAATACACGCTCAGTACAATCTAAATATTAAAAACACTGTATATGGTTAAACAAGAAGCAATTCTAGAAAATTATTGCCTTTGCAAATCACATATTATCACAAGCAACATGAATCTGTACCGTTAAACATTATACTATACGGAAATTAACCATTATGTTTTGTTTTTTGCTGTGTTAAGCACAGCATTCTCATCAATAACAGAGAGGATAATCAGTTAGACAAAGCTGAAACTGGAAAGACAACAAGCATTGCTCTTACACTCTGTCTATTCTGAATAAGCTATCTCACATAGACTGGTAATTAATTTGAGAATGCAATTAGCTGACTCTCTGTTCCTATGCAAAAGATAGCAAGCATGAATTCTACTCTCTGCTAATCTGAATAAACTACCTTACATACACTGGTAATTAATTTGAGAACACAATCACCTTTACTCTCTTTTCCTCTGCAAAAGAGCAAATCCATAAATAAATATTGAATCATCATAATTTGAGAGGAGTCTTTCAGAAAAATATCTCCTCAACTCAAGATATGTTTAAACAGAAAGCAACTGATCTATATTACCCAGAGAAAGCTGACGAGAAGAATTCTGCTACGGACCTGGGTTATAACAAAACAACACTGCTTGAGATTTTCAATCTGGCATAGCTTCAAGACCATATAGCCCTAAGTAAGGAAACACTTCGTGTTCAACACTAGAATAAGTTGACCATAGAGAATCATTTGGCTGCTATGAATTATATTTTAACTTGAATGCTAGAAGCAAACTTTATAACATGGTCATATACCTGGGTTGGCCTTACAGTGAAGGTATGTGTACACCATAATGGAGTTCAATTGTTTGAATCCAGAGAGGGTATGATTGTACAGCTCAAAACAAGATAACGGAGATCTCATAGACCAAAATGTTGTCTCCCTTATCAGTAACCTTTTACAAAAAAAAATGTTTTAAAAACAAAGTGAAATTGAATAAATCTAAAAGCAATGTCTACACATCTGATGTTTTACACCAATATTTCCACTATTAGCTGGTATAATTTTCTGCCGTGTTTACCAATATACTTTGAGCATCCCTAAGTAGACATTGAGAAGAGAGACCACATCAAACAGACTAAGAATGGTTGGGAGCTTTTTGACAATCTGTATTGCAACTTCACACTTATTCTTTTATCAAATAGGTTTTGGCTACATGCCGCTTTTGCATCTTGTAGGCAGTAACACATTAATCAGAAATCATGCTTGTAGCTTACTTGACTGTGTAGAAGAGCCAGTAAGCCCTATAAATCAACCTGAAATCTATGGTGTGCCCTACGTACAAAATCAATGAACACAAAATGAGGCCTCAACGGCCCTTGCTGCAAAGCAGAGTGCATCCATCAAACATATTACAACTTGAATTTGGGAATATTCTATCTTTATTTTTCATGTTTCACTGCTGTACATGTTTAATCCCTTCCATGTACTCTTCAGGGATAACTTGTTTTAGTTTATTAGCAAAGGGACTGTCTTTGTTTTTGCCTTGTAAACATGAAGGAATGGCAAATAACACGTAATTGTGAGCATTGCTATTGCTTACTTGAATGCAATATATGTCGTGGAAGACTTCTCGAAAGGCAGTAAGCAAATGATTGTAGAAACATTGGTGTTGGTCGATGATATTCATGGCTAAAATTCCATGTGGATGCAATGCAATTCGTGCTTCCAACAGGAAACGCTTTTCAATGAATTCCAATGGGGGAGAACTCAGCCCTCCAGCTGCAGCATCATCCGCATCGACATCAACTACAATTACATGCTGGCGTGGGTCAGTTGAATCATCGACAATTGGATCATGGCCAACGCCATTGGCTTTGGTTTCGGGGTTGGGGTTAGGGTTAGGGAAGAAGTGGTGCCAGGCTTGAGCTATCTCAGGCGGCACGAAATGAAGATGATCTGAAACAACTCGGCGAGCAATGGTGTGGATGACTTGCAGGCCATCACCATGGCGTAAGCGTAGTCCCTCAGTCTCAGTTTCCACGAGGCCAAAGTGTTTTTTAGCAGCTGTCAAGACAACTTGATCCATCTCCACGCCAACAATATCCATACTGAAGCTGAAATGTGAACGGAGAAACATAAGCAGAGCGCCTCCTCCCACCCCAATACACAGCACTCTCGTTCTCGCCGTGCAACACTCTGGGAGCAATACCAGACCCGCAACAATGGCAGGCAGGTAAGGATGAACCAAGCGCCCGGCATCCACCTTCAAATTCTTCCCATGGCAATGGGTCAGAGCAACCTCTGTTTGAACCAAATTCGGCATCCGCTGAAAGCGCAACCTACGCCTCCACTCCCTCACTGTCTCCCCCACTTGCAGTTGCACATCCTCAACAACCATCATCCCTATTAGAGGACTAGATAATGTCTCCAGTATCTTATGCTCAACTATATTGTCCGTATAACAAAGAAAAGGCACTACAGGAAGACCGCCTTTAAAAGCAGCCCTGGGTGATAATGCTAGAAGCAACGGAAGCAAACCTTTTTTCAATTCTTCGTCTTCTTCTTTCCCTTTCCTCTCCTTTGGAGAAGCAGAAGCAGAAGGGGTCCTGGCTATGAGAATTAAACGAGACGCCCGGACACTAGCCAAAAGTTGGTAATGTCCAGATTGTGTAGAAAAGATCCAATCATTTTCCCTTCCTCTGGGGACGAGCATTGCCGACGTTAGAACACTCTCATATTCAGAACTAATGGCGGAAGGAGAATCCAGTACTGCGACTCTCACATCCACATTTTTATTACAGGGATTTGGATAATCAAAGCAAACATATCTATGCCCTTGTAGGGTTTCAAACGTCCCCTGCTCAATAGCCATGGAGATGGGGACTAAATTGACTCAATTTAAGCATATCAATTAAATCAAATTGCCAACGGCGATTCACTCTCTCCCAGAGCTTGCCAGGCCAAACGATTCCGACCCGCAATTTTAGGTTCAATCATGGCCAAGGAACCGGTTGCATGCATTGGGGCTTCTCGATTTACTATAATCCATGGAGTAAAGAGATCTTATGAGAATGCGGAAAATTATTGTAAAATAAATTGGAATCTCTGAAAATAGGAGGTTTTGTGTTTTTTTTTTTGTTTTTTCTTCTTTTTAGTTCCTGCGGTAGGCAGGTATACTTATGCATTCGCTCGGAATGCATTTAACCAGCAGCATGAACCAATCACATTTCGCCATTTAACATATTGCTTTTTTTTGGTATAGTTTGAATTTTGAGAGCTATTTTATATATTGGAAAATTAGCATTTATCTATTTTTTTATTTGTCCGAGTAGCTTTATAAATCATTTTCGTTTTAAAAATTCAGGAAAATGCGAATGCATAAATTGATTAGATAAATTTAAGCAAAGGCATAGTTTAAAAGGTGGCGGCTAGAGGTACGTAATCCATGAATGCAGATTAAATGCATTAAAATATCAGGAAACAGCGAGCGCATAAATTGATTAATTAAAATTAAGCAGAGGCATAGTTTATCAAACTGGCGGGTAGACGTACGTGATGCATGAAAAAAAATTAAATGCATTGAATGGCATTTGGCTCGAGGTGAAGGCGGTGGAGTCGCTTGGAGGCCACGCGTGGCCAGGGTACTTTGGTCATTTAATATAGAGTTGAGTTACTTGGTATGCATTTCCATTACTTTGCGTGTGTTGTTTTTGTCTTCTGTAAGCGGTGTTCTGAGGGAGAGTTTTAGCGACTGAGTAGGATATGTTATAGTTGCAGAGTCCAGACCCAGAAACGAGTTATTTGAGGTGATAATTTGGTGATTTTTAGAGTTTCGATACATTAAAACGGTGAACAGTGAGAGACAAATTGCTTGAGGTCAGAAGAGGTAAGTTTTCATTTTTTAGTCTATTTGATACAAGAAGTGCAAGTAGGGTTTCATAGTGCTTGAAGGCATTCGTATACTTTGATTATAAATTCGTATTTTAAACTACTGTTAGTATTGTTCATTCGAATTTCTTGTTGAAATGCAAAGGTTTCATCTGCGTTTGATAGGAATTATGTAAAAATCCTCTTGTTCATTTTACTTCATGCATGTGAGTCGACAGTGTGTTGCTTTGAGCTTTTCCGTTGTCATCAAAGCATAAAGGATGGAGGGGTTCTGTTAAAAGTCGTGGTTGTTGTCCTCGTAGGCATGAATCCGTATAGTAAACTACTTTTAGTATTATTTATTTGAATTTTTTTGTTGAAATGCGAAGGTTTCATCTGCGTTTGATAGGCATTATGTAGAAATCCTCTTGCTCATTTTGCTTCATGCATGTGAGCCCTGTAGAGTTTGTATTTCTTTTATTGCTGCAAGGTGGTCCCATAAAGAGTGCTTTGGAACCAAAATTATGTTAACGTGTGCGATAATGAGAGCTTTTCAACAAAGAGTCGACAGTGTGTTGCTTTGAGCTTTGCCTTTGTCATGAAAGCATAAAGGATAGAGGGATTCTGTTAAAAGTCGTTGTTGTTGTCCTCGTAGGCATAAATGCAAACAATGGGAGCATAAAGAATACAGTACAAACCTTTTACCTGTCGGCAAGCATAAAAATTCTGGTGGATGTCGTCGTTACTGTTTTTGTATGTTGGGGTTATAAAAAACTATGTCAAAAATGTTGTCGAGTCCAAATTACAATGTTCTCATAGAGCAGTTAAGTAATATTGCTTTTCGCTTTTTATTCTGTTTGATACAAGAAATGCAAGTAGGGTTTCATAGTGCTTTAAGGCAATTGTATACTTTGATTATAAATTCGTATTTTAAACTACTTTTAGTATTGTTTATTCGAATTTCTTGTTGAAATGCGAAGGTTTCATCTTTGTTTGATAGGTATTATGTAGAAATCCTCTTGTTCATTTTGCTTCATGCATGTAGTCCTGTAGAGTTTGTGTTTTTTTGATTGCTGCAAAAAAACAATGAGAGCTTTTCAACAATGAGTCGAGAGTGTGTTGCTTTGAGCTTTTCCGTTGTCATGAAATCATAAAGGATAGAGGTATTCTATTAAAAGTCGTGGTTGTTGTCCTTGTAGTCATAAATGCAAACAATGGGAGCATAGAGAATGCAGTAGAAACCTTTTCCCTATCGGCAAGCATAAAAAATTTTGTCAGATGTCGTTGTTACTGTTTGTGTATCTTGGGGTTATAAAAAACTATGCCAAAAATGTTGTAGAGTCCAAATTACAATGTTCCCATAGAGCAGTTAAGTAATATTGCTTGATAGAACAGTTTGAGGCTTCATGCAAAAGAGCAGTCAAGCTCATTGGTAGAAGATTTGTGGTCCAGTAACCTGTCACAATTAGTTTGTGTAGTTAATCTTGTTTGCATTTATACTTGTGTCTCTTGAACCTGGAAAAATGCTCGGTAGTGTTTAAATGGTTTTTGCTATTAGTATCCATCGCAGTAGGAGTACTATAAATTGCTATTCTTTCAGAAAAAACAAAGCCATGGTTTTTGTTTTCTAATGAAAGCTTTTTACATGGTGCAATGCTTTTGGTTGGAAGAAAAGAGGTCGTGTGGCGGTCCAGCTGTGGCAAATTCTTCAAGCAAGTAGTACACGGTGAGTTTCTAGAATGAACCTTCTCTTTTGTTTGCAATTGCATATAGTAAACAGAGAAAAAGGTTAATTCAAGATTCTCACTATATTGATTGTACTTGTAATCATATCGTGGCTTTTTGTTACAAGGACAGTCGTTGCAAATGGGTATTGTGAGTGGCATATGCTATATGGTTCATAGAAATAAAGCATTTGAGGTTCAAGAGTAGATCTTTGTTTCAAAAAATTAACCTTTCCAAGTTTTGAGAGTTTGATTCTGAATCCATATGCATGCTTTGATTAAAACTACTGGCTAAAGGTGCATAATTCATTAATTCAAAATCAATGCATTTAATGGCAACTGACTAGAGGCGAAGCTGTTTAGATTGCTAATTAGTCTTTGAATATATAACAATTAAAAGAGATAAATAAGTATGATTATCCTTGGCCACATTTCACATTTTGGCCTTTCATTGTGCATCTTAAATAGAAGTTGGATTTTGCATTGTTGCAATGTGTTTGGATACTTTGATTCTAAAATCATAGTTTAGATCATTCTAAGTGTTATCGATTCAAACATTTCCTTGAAATACCAAGAATTCATCTGAATCTTGGAGGCAACGTACAGTTGTCTATAATTATCCTTGGCTACATTTCACATTTTGATCTTTCAATCAAAGTCAATTAACAAAGTAGCAATTAGACCTAAAAAAGGTTGATGGACTATGCTGATAGAAAACCATATTTTTGACAATGGCTAGACAACCTGTTGAAATTGTTGTAGAAACTTTAAAGCAAATGCATTTTCCCTTCTATTTACTTTCATTGTACATCTTAAATGGAACTTGGGTTTCGCATTGTTGCAATGCATTTGGATACTTTGACTGTAAAGTCATAGTTTAGACCATCTTAAGTGTTATTGATTCAAATGTTTCCTTGAAATACGAAGGATTCATCTGAGTCTTGTAGGCAATGTACAGCTGTCCTATAGAGTGAGCTTTGGAACCAATGAACTATTATCAAGGATAGAGGATTACTGTCAAATATTGTGGTTATTGTCCTCATAGGCACACATGTAAAATATGAAAGCATATAGAAAGCAAGTTAACTGTTCAATAATCCCATGAAACATAGTCTTTGTATGCATCCATGCATACAGGTTTGCATGTATATATGTGTGCATGTAATTATGTATATATGAATGCATGTATCTATGTTGCCATGTATGTATGTGTGTATATAACAGATTGCTGTTGCATTTGCTTTAAATGCTTTTTTGTGGATGGCGCCAGCTAGCCATCCCGTCATATTGTGATTAAACAATTAAGAATAAGTGCTAAATCAGTTAGCAGATCGATTTTCCTCAGCCCTTTACATGTTAACTGAGAGTTTTGAAGCTTTTGCTGTTCATTGGCAGTTTTTGAAGCTTAAATGTCACAGTGTATGTAGCATTTTACCATATAGCTCTATCATTCATGGTCATTTAGGCAAGTTCATATTTCCTTATTCATCCTTGTATTGTCCCATATCTAAATAATTTGGCAATTGCTAGTTAGCCTTTAAGTACTTAGCAATTCAAAGAAAGAAATGATTGCAATTAGCTTTGTGTGCATTTGAACTATTAATCAAAGGCAACTAACAAACTAGCCCTAGAAAACCATGCCCGTGTTAATGTGTTGAATACCATGTATTTGTGCATGGGTGTATATGAATACTATGAGTTGTTGTTTCTACCATTGCGTAACGCTTAGTATTACTTGTACAACCAAGCAATATGCAAGTAGAATTCATAGTTCATAGCATCCAGATACATTCAAGGAGAGATACAAATCAAGGTTGTTAGCATCCTGATAAGAAAGATGATGAGATACATCCAATTAATGTATGTCACAACATCTTATAAACAATAATTCCTATCAAACACAGATGAAACCTTCGCATTTCAACAAAAAAATTCAAATAAACAATACTGAAAGTAGTTTAAAATACGAATTTATAATCAAAGCATACAATTGCCTTAAAGCACTATGAAACCCTACTTGGATTTCTTGTATCAGACAGACTAAAAAGCGAAAAGCAATATTACTTAACTGCTCTATGGCAACATTGTAATTTGGATTCTACAACATTTCTTGACATAGTTTTTTACAACCCCAAGATACAAAAACAGTAACGACTACATCTAACAGAATTTTTATGCTTTCCAGCAGCAAAAAGGTTTCTACTGTATTCTTTATGCTCTCATTGTTTGCATTTATGCCTATGAGGACAACAACCACGACTTTTAACAGAATCCCTTTATCCTTTATGCTTTCATGACAGCAGAAAAAGGTCAAAGCAACACACTGTTGACTGATTGTTGAAAAGCTCTCATTATTGCACATGTTGACATAATTTTGGTTCCAAAGTCCTCTTTATGGGACCAGTTTGCAACAATTAGAAAAATACAAATTCTATAGGGCTCACATGCATGAAGTAAAATGAACAAGAGGATTTCTGCATAATACCTATGAAACGCAGATGAAACCTTTGCATTTCAACAAGAAATTCGAATAGATAATACTAAAAATAGTTTAATATACGGATTTATGCCTACGAGGACAGCAACCATGACTTTTAACAGAACCCCTCTATCCTTTATGCTTTGATGACAATGGAATAGCTAAAAGCACCACACTATCGGCTTACATGCATAGAGTAAAAAAGTAGTTTAAAATACGGGTTTATGCCTATGAGGACAACAACCACAACTTTTAACAGAACCCCTCTACTCTTTATGCTTTGATGACAACGGAAAAGCTCAAAGCAACACACTGTTCACTTGTATTTCAAAAGCTGTCATCATTGCACGTGTTTAGATGGTTTTGGTTCCAAAGCCCTTTTTATGAGACCACTTTGCAATAGTCAATAATAAATAGACTTTGGAGGGCTCACATGCATGAAGTAAAATGGACAAGAGGATTTCTACAAAATACCTATCAAACACAGATGAAACCTTTCCACTTCAACAAGAAGCTCGAATAAATAATACTAAAAGTAGCTTAAAATATGAATTTATAATCACAGTATAACAATGTCTTAAAGCACTATGGAACCTTTCTTCCATTGCTCTTTGCATGTACCTGATTTAAACACTTAATTATTGGTTCTTGATAATGGAATGAAATGAACTTGGACAAATGGAAATAGAATGACCCCATGGAGTTGGAACATCAGTGTTTGCATGCCTTTACCATGATAGCAGATTTGTGTGCATGAGACTTATGTGAATCTCAAATGTCATAGTGTATGGGTGCATGTGTCAAGTAGCTTGGTCCCAGGTATTGACTCTACAGCAACAACATCTCCTGTGACTACACAGATCTCCAAAATCACAAAAAATAAAATGCTCAAAGTAATCACAATTCATCTCTAGTCACTAAAATCTATATTGCATGATAAACAAGCGAGAACCTTTTAGTAGATGAAGGTCATGAACATTGAACCAATAGTAGGACAGTCACCACAACATTTAAGTAAACCTATGGTGTAGACTCCCTTTTCCATTATCAATTTTATTCCCAATTTCATCCATGAAGAACTTTGTCAACTTCTAGAGCCTGCTATTAGCCATTGCTTTGATCCATGATTTCCATTTCTTTCATCAATGAATTCCATATCTTTGATCCATGAAGAACTTCTTTAGCCTGTGCATCCATGTATTCTATATCTTTGAGGATATTCTTCATGGATGACATTGGGAATACAATTGATAATGGAAAAGAGAGTGTTGAGCATAGGTTTCCTTAAATGTTGTGGTGACTGTGATACTATTAGCTCAACGTTCATGACCTTTATCTACTAAAAAGTTCTTGCTCATCCATGCCTTGGTAATTAAACCTGTGATATTGCATTGCATATGTCTCATGTTCTTCACCTTGAAATGTACATACTGAAATACAGTAATAGAAAGTAATAAACTAATTATAGCAATACAAAATAATTCCAATAAAAACTAATCAAGAGTAATACAAAATACTTTACAACACGTTGTGTGTTACAACTGTCAGTGAGTTGTTGTTTTTACAACACCATGTGTTTTACAATCTACAGTTTAACAAAACAGTAGTCAAGAATTAAACAAAAAATAGATAATGGAAACTCAAATTCAATGTTTTAGTTTCCATTTCTCATTTAACAAGTCTTTCAACATCCTAATCAGATTCACTCTTTACATTTTATTTGTTTACTTTTCTGCCCTCATTTGAATGGCAGGGGAACCATACGTGAAGCCACTGAATAACCCTTCCATGGTTTGATGGAGCTGGTGTGAGGTGATTTCATGAAAGCTCAAGTGTCATAGTATATGTGGCGTGGCAGCTAATAAGTCTGTTTTACATTGTGCTGGTGACAATTTAATTTGTCTCATTTGTCTCCGTACCATTAATCAAAGTCAATTAACAAACAAGTCAATCTTGCACTTGACTCATGCAAATTAAGTCAATTCTATCATTAATCATAGTGATAGCAAACAAATGCTTGTTAGATGATCTCATTGTTGAAACCCTGCTTGCATTTTCTAGTTGCATGTACCTGGTGTAAACATTTAATTATTGGTTCTTGATAATGGAATGAAATGAACTTGGACAAATGGAAATAAAATGGTCCCATGGAATTGGAACATCTACGTTTACATGGCTTTAGCATGATAACAGATTTGTGTGCATAGGACTTATTTGAAACTCAAATGTCATACTGAATGTGGCAAATTAGCTAGTTGGCTTAACATGATAGCTTTCAAACAAGTTAATTCAGTGAGCAATCAATCTAGTTTGCTGGTGAATTAATTGTGTTCCATGATTGGTCATAGTCAATTATTGGAAAGGCTGTAAATGCCATGGATGAAATAATATGAATAAAATTCTAGTTTCTGGTTTACTTGAAATGCAATGAAAAAACTACTATGAAAACATAAGACAAGGTTGTGTAACATATTGCCATTCGTTTATCTAATTTCTTTGGACACAAATGCTTTACACATTTAATTGCAATAGTAACGTGTCTATGAAAATGGGAAAATAGAGACCATAATTCAGTAGTTTTTAGTGTGAGTATATATGTATCCTGATACATATAAGCTCAATCTAGCATTTACGAAAACAGTTGCTATGTACAGTGAAAGAGCTTATTAGTGTTACTATATGCGATAGCCATATAACAAAGTAAATTGGTACAAGGCTATAGTGACATATCCAAAAAATACATGGACGCATGTATACACAGTTGCATACAGGGATACGTAAAAGCTTAGATGAAAAGTTAATTATAGTTAATTATAAAACATCTCTATACACCAAATCAATTAAACCAATCATGGCCATTCGTATGCAAAAAAAAAAAAGAACTTCTTGAAAAGGCTTTATAGACAAGGAAGAAAATGCAATTATAAACCGAAATTGCAAAATCTTTGGCAACATCTTCTTTTCAGTTCCTTATGCTACAAATATTCAACAGCTTATAGCTGTCCATATTAATTGTATCTCTTCGTGTATGTTAAATCCATCTGCTTATTCTATTGCTTTCGGTATTAGTTCATGAAAGCTGAAATGTCATAGTATATGTGGCGTAAGAGCCAATAAGTCCATCTCACATTTTGCTGATGCGAATTTAATTTGTCTCATCTGTCCCTGAACCATTAATCAAAGTCAATTAACGAACAAGTCAATCTTACAATTAGCTTCTGCAACTTAAGTCAATTCTATCTTTTACTCATTAATGAAATTAACTAATCAGTTTAACAAGATAGCTTTGAAACAAGTTAGGTCAGTAATGAATAAAGTTGTTTGACTGATGAGTCAATCGAGTTCAATAGTTAGTCATAGTGATAGCAAACAAATCCTTGTTTGATGGTGTCATTGTTGAATTTGCTTATGTGTCCCTCTCTGCACTTTTGCTCTAGCTTGAAGCAATGATGCTTCATGATTCAAGTATTAAGTGTAACTAGGAACCTTTCTTGACTTACATCCATTGATTTAAATCTGTTTCGAAACCATAATTGCAGTGGTTCTTTAAGCTCGATGCAAAACAGCAATATAGTTAAAATGCATTGCAAAAGCCTGTGGAGAACCATGTTTGCACTTGTGCATTTGGAATTCATGAACCTATGATAAATAGACTGTAAGGTTAATCTGTTTCCAATTGATACTTGTTTGCACTGAATCTAAAAAAAAACTAGCTGGTGTATTTTGATGTTTGAACTATTAGTATCCATTACACTATCATTGTCATCCATTGCAATTATAATTTTGGCAGTTGTTTGCACAAATGTGTTTTCATGCATTGTGAAACCCAACTTGCATTTTTGGGATATAATGAAGCAAAATAGATAAAAATAGCCATTTGTTGCCTTGAGTAGCTTGTCTCTTGGTGTTCCTTCAATGAGCACAAGAGCTTCTGCTCTGTCACTGTAAACGTCTCCTTTCTATTGATAAAAGCTATCAGTTTTTCTAGCCTATGTCTTTGCCTAAATTTATTTGTATATGTCATTTTCTTCCACCCTCCCATTAAAAAAAGCAAACTCCATATTCTACTACCAAAGAAAATGCATTAACGTCAAAGGAGTTTGAAATTGAAGATAACAAACCTAATAGCACTCACTAGGATAAGTTTCCTGCTGGTAGGCAGGAATACTTATGCATTCGCCCGGAATGCATTTAACCAGCAGCATGAACCAATCACATTTCGCCATTTAACATATTGCTTTTTTTTTGGTATAGCTTGAATTTTGAGAGCTATTTTATATATTGGAAAATTAGCATTTATCTATTTTTCTATTCGTCCAAGTAGCTTTATAAATCATTTTCGTTTTAAAAATTCAGGAAAATGCGAATGCATAAATTGATTAAATAAATTTAAGCAAAGGCATAGTTTAAAAGGTGGCGGCTAGAGGTACGTAATCCATGAATGCAGATTAAATGCATTAAAATATCAGGAAACAGCGAGTGCATAAATTGATTAATTAAAATTAAGCAGAGGCATAGTTTATCAAACTGGCGGGTAGACGTACGTGATGCATGAAAAAAAATTAAATGCATTGAATGGCATTTGGCTCGAAGTGAAGGCGGTGGAGTCGCTTGGAGGCCACGCGTGGCCAGGGTACTTTGGTCATTTAATATAGAGTTGAGTTACTTGGTATGCATTCCCATTACTTTGCGTGTGTTGTTTTTTTGTGTTTTGTAAGCTGTACTTCTGAGGAAGAGCTTGTAGCCACTAAGCAAGAAATGTTATGGCTGAAATGATAGTTTGTTACTCTCCACAGTTCCTTGCTATTCATGTGCATCGTGGGGCTGTGTTTCATAGTGCTTTAGTTCACGATCACAATCGCTTCCCGCTTAATGTGTCAGTGCATGTATATATGTGCGCATGTTTCTATGTGCATATGCATTCACCTATGTGCATATCTATGTAGACCTCTGTAGATGCATGTATGCATGCATGCATCTGACTCTAGATATATCTATGCATATATGTATTTATGCATATATGTATGTGTGTATAGGTGCATTTATGTCTATATGCATGTAATCATATGGATGCATATATGTTTATGTCCATAGATGCATTAATCTGTCTTTACATGGATGTATCTGTACATATATATACATATGTATACATATATGTGTGTGTCGATATGTCTTTTCTACACAACAGTTTACAGTGACAGGGCAAAGGTTGTCATGATTCCAAAAAAGGACACTTGCAGACAAGCTACTCCAGGCAATAAATAGTTTCTCTCATCAGTTTTCTTTTATTTTAATGTCCATAAGCACATTGGGTTTCATAGTGCTCAGCCTGTGCTATTCTTCAGAGTCAAGTCCCTTGGGCAAGCAATTGTCTTTTGTCCAACGTAGAATGTGACATCTTAACAATAACTTGGCGCTTATGAGCTCTCTAAAGACTGCATATATTCAATTACTGCAAAACTGTTCCATAGTTCACGTTTTAGAGCCACTGTTCTGTTAGCATGTCCCATAATAGGACCTTATAAACAATATGAGGACAATATGTTAAAAGCACTTTACAAACTGTCAGGCAAATGCAATTTACAGATATAAGCTTAAACTCCACAATTGCTTTCATCTCCCTCATTGTCATTAAAGCATAAAGCAAAGAGGATTTTTTTGCAACTTCTAATTTTTTTACTTTTACACGATAATTCACTTTATTAATTAATGAATCAAATTATCTTAATTAATTTATTTTCTTTTTCCTTTTGTCATTTCATATCTAATTAATTACATAACTGTTGAATAGTATTTATATACATAACAGTTAAAACAAAGAAATAATTATAACTATCCTTGTACACATTTGACCAATCAAACAAAGTCAATTACAAGATCTAATTCCACTTATTCACTGATAGTATTGGCATGCAATTTCCTTGAAAAGTCTTGAAAAAGAGGATTACTCAGACACCAATAAGGATTCTGATTTGTAACATTTCTATCCAAATCATCTTCATTGAATAACATGTTGTGGCATACATTAATTGGATGTATCTCATCATCTTTCTTATCAGGATGCTAACAACCTTGATTTGTATTTCTCCTTGGGTGTATCTAAATGCCATGAGTTATGAATTCTACTTGCATGTGGCTTCATTGCACAAGTAATAGTAAGTGCTACAAAATGGTGCAAAATAAACTTATGCATATGGAAATGAAATGACCCCATTTAGTTAGAAAATCAATATTTACATCGCTTTCACTATTAAGTGATAGCTAGTTTGGAATTAAACAATAGCTAGAAATTGTTTCTACCATAACTTAACAGTGCTAGCACAAGTCTCTGTTGTTTTTTGCCTTAGGATTGATTAGTTGTTGTGGCCTATTTACACTTTTTTTAGGTGCTTAAGCAAATATGGGATCTATTCCATTGATTGCTCCTAAAGAGCTTATGCCACCATTGCAATAACAGAATTACCCTGGTGCATGCATATGCAAAAAAAAATGTTCTATATTATAGGGTACACAAATAGCAACAAGTATTTAAAAATTAATAAAAATTCAAATGAATCTACATAAGAATTATGTTTTCTTTTTATGAATAACATAGCATATGCCACTCACTGTACTCATTTGTCTAATTTGTCCTTGTGACAGGGTTCAATGCTTTCAACTGTATATAAACAAATACGCACAAACTACACTAGGAAAGATTGCTTGTCCCTATCACAATTTGTACATTTGTACAAGTATACTTGATCATTCGATAGCAGATTACAAGGTCAGTTTTCCAATTTGTCTTTTTGCTTTTCTTGAAATGCAATTGAAATTCTTCAATATAATAACTGCATAAAGTTCTTTTCCATGTATTCATTTTGTCATCTTGTATTCCTCATTTCTTTGAACATAAATGATTTAGAGGGCTGTTTCCATATATGCAAACAGAAAAATGCATTTTCCACAATTGCAATAGTAATTTGTCTTCGAGCAATAGAAAAGGTTTTGCTTATGTGTTAGTATGTTATACTTCCTCTATACAATATCCATAGAATAGAATGAACTGCTAGCATATAATTTTTAAACCCTGTTTGCAGTTTCAAATAGCGTTTAGAGCCATAAGTCTTTGTTTTATGCCAACTGGTTTTTACCTATATGCATTTAAGGCAATTTTTTCATAGGACTGTTTATAGCTGTGGCAAGTTGCTATGCAGTTTACAAGTTAACGTATGTTTAATCTTCCTGTTTTAGAAATAAAAGCCTGCAAAGTTAATTTCAAAAGCTGACATGGCACATGAGTACAATGAATGATGTACTTCGTCACTCATAGACATGATGCAATATTTTTCCATGGTCTTGCTTACATGCAAACTGGCATTAAGAACAGTTTTTTTTTGCTCACATTGCCAATCTCACTATGTGCTTTAAACCTCTATAGTAAAAGGAAACTGAGGAAAGAAGCTATTTATTCCCTCAAGTAACTCGTTTCTGGTTCTGGATACTGTAACTATAACAAAGTCTGCTTACTCGCTATAAACTCTCCCAGAACAGAGACTTCTAGAATAGAAAAACAATATGCACAAAGTAATAGTCATGCTTAACAGCTGACTTAAGTCTATAGCTAATGGACAAAGCAGCCTGGCTATACATGTGCACCAGGCCATTGCAGCAGTTTCTCATCGACCCACATGCTATTTAATGCATTTGCTTTGCATGTATGCACTGTGTGGCTGCACTTCTGAGTTTCAATCTCTTTTTAAATTTATTTAATCAATCCATGCCTTCACTTTTGCTCAATGAACCTATGTCTTTGCATTTCCCTCAAATTGTCTATACACAACTGATCTTAAAAGCTATTCCCACAAATAAGAAAAGCCATAGATCTTCTTTGATCAAACAATGCTTTTGCATTTCCCTGACTTTCTATAAACAGAAAAGATATGTCAAACTATTCTCTACATGCCACTTAATTCATGCATATCTGAATAGCTCTTAAAATCATTTGTTCTTTGAAAAAAAAATCAGTCGCTTAGAAGTACATAGCAACAAAGGAATCCAATAACACAAAACATTTAAATACCATAGACTGAGATTGACAATATGAGCAAAAAAGATTCTTGTCAACCAATTGTTGCATGTAGACAAAGCTACCTGAAAATATTGTTTTGTGTTTGTGGCACTAAAAGTATACATCATGCATTGTACTCATTTATCCACTTTGGCAATGTAACAGGAATAAGTACATACAATCCTGCTGGGGGACAATGGATAACAAGGTCAGGTTGAAGAATTAATACTATTTTCCCCTTGTGCTTCTATTAAATTGTTTGTTGTGTGGTATGTTACGTAAGCTTCTGCTACTACTCAAGATCCATTTTCCAACATATATAGAGATTATTAACTTCCAAGATCCTCGACAACATGATTCATACTATCGAGTGCTATTGAGTGAAAGCACATAAGCGACAATGTTAACAATTTAAGATTTTGTACTCTAGATACTAGTGTTAAATGCTATTCATACTCAGCATTTGCTATACCCAAACACATTAGGTTACACGAAAAACAAAGAAAATGATAGACGTTGACACTTATGAATTAACTAAGCGCCCCCAAATATCAAACATTGACTACGTGCTTAAAAGCGAGGGACTTTGTAGATTGAGTACTTTTGCATACAATGTTGGTGATTGTTTGTTTGACTCGTTACAACTATTGCTTAACAATCGTTACACATCAATTCAATTACGAAATGGAGCTATAGATTACTTCTTGAATTGCCTTAAAAACAAGGACAAAGAAGCAATAAAATCATACAACTATGAACTAGACCCTGATACTCTATATACATTGCACAAAGTACATGATCCACAAACATACTTCCGCAGAATGCGGTTATCTGCACAGCCACAAGCTGATTGCACAGAAAGTGGATTGTGGGGTGACCTATTTTGCATTCACTGGATATCCAAATGGTTGAATATACAAATCTCCCTTTGGTCAAGAACAACAGCAAGAAGGTACTTACAGTTCAATAGTTCTGACTACACAGAATCAGTCTCTATACTATTTCATGACATGAATTCTTTAAGTGGACACTTTGAACCATTGTTAGAAATTGAAACACAAAACATAAGTTCAAAACAGCCCATAAGTTCACATGAAATAAAAAAGTTGTGCCCAAAGTATCCTCAAATATCAAACATTGACAATGTCCTTAGAGCTGAAGGCCTTTGTAGATTAAGCACATTTGCATACAATGTTGGTGATTGTTTGTTTGATTCGCTTCAAGTGCTACTTAACAACCAGTACACCTCAACTCAATTACGCAATGGAGCTATAGATTATTTCCTGGCTTGCTTTCAAAAAAAGGACAAAGAAGCAATTAAATCATATAACAATGAACTAAATCCTAGTACTCTATATACATTGCACAAAGTACATGATCAAGAAACATACTTCCGCAGGATGCGATTGTCTGCAAGCTTATGCATAGACCATGGCGAACGTGGATTGTGGGGTGACTTGTTTTGCATTCACTGGATATCCAAATGGTTAAAAATACAAATAAGCCTCTGGTCATTGACAACATCAAGAAAGTACTTAGATTTCAATGATTCTGGATATACAAAATCAGTCTCTATACTGTTCCATGATACAAACCCTTTGGCTGGACATTTTGAGCCGCTTCTAAGTATCAAAGCCCAAAATCTAACTCGCCTATGCTCAACAAGCTTACTCCAACTTAAAAAGTTGATCAGAAATCGTCCACAATACAAAAATACTTACTTGACCAAGCCACATGCTTTGCCTAAAAACAAGGAAAATTTGATGCCATTTGTCATAGCAAACAATTTTAAACATAAATCAACAATAAGACTTAATCACCTGAAGAACTTGATTAGAAAAGAAAAACAAAAAAAAAGTGTACCTAGCAGCCCAAAGAAAAAAAAAACATTGACACCAATAGAAATTTATAAAACAGCAATACAAGATACACCAAAACACTCATGTGCAATTTGCCAAGTGCTCTGTTTCAACAAGGACATCAGGGTTTTCAAAGAAAAACAAAAACAACTATACTGTGAACTAGTACAATCAGATTCCTTACCATTCACAGATCTCATATGCAATGTATGCTACTTTGCATTGAAACAGTCCACTATTCCAAAGTATGCTACGCCACAGAAAATAAGAACTAACAGACCATTGTGCTATGTGCAAATCTTAACTCCTCTAGAAGAACGGCTTGTCTCACTTAGAATTGCATTTGCACAGATTTGGGAACTAGGGTTCAAAAGGTCTCAAATAGGCCTGACAGGTTCTATTATAAATGTCCCTGTTGACATGAACATTGTACAAAGAGCATTACCACAATCAATTAACAACACACAAACAATTGTTGTTTCATTGAAAAGACGCTTAAAATACAAAAATGCATTTCAAAAAGGCATGGTGCGCCCAAATGTCATCATGCAAGCTTTGACTCAATTAACAAGGACACCATTATACAAAATGCACAAAGTCCACATAAACCAAGATTGGCAAGAAGTTCTCCAATGCACTAGGGAAAACGAAGCCAATAGTCCACAAAATACAAGTGAAACAGAATCAGACAGTGAAATGGAAAATGAAAACCCATCAGAAACATTGATCCATGGATTCACTGAGTCTAGAAGTATCCATAACATGGAGGACAAGATTATTGAAATTGCACCTGCAGAGCACAAGTATCCAATTGGAATATTTAAGGACATTTATGCTGAAGAAATGAATTTCCCAACTTTATTCTTTGGCAAGCCACGTGATAATGACATTGTAAAAAACTTTACGTATCAGAAAATAATACGCTGGGAGCTCTTACAGTCACAAAGACAATTTGCATATCATACAACAAACATTTTTTTCAAAGCTATAAAGGTTCTAATACAACAAGTACTGTCCACAATGACAATAAGAATCCGCAAGGGCCAGTTAAAAGGGCGGAAGCTATTTGCGAAAGACGTTAAAAACAAACCAAACCTAGAAAAAATTCTTAAATCAGATATTGGATACGTTGATTTCAAAAGAATAAGAATCTCTCCAGACTATTCACAACAACTTAAGAAAAATGTATTTGCTATGATTCGACAACTAGGACCACCGACATTTTTCATCACTTTCTCTAGTGCTGAGCAAAATTGGGATCCACTAATTCAAACATTACAAGAGCTGCACAATCTACACCAATTAGCACAAAACCATCAAGAATCTAATCACCCAACACACATTGACAAATTTGAACTAATCAAGAAAGATCCTATCACTTGTGCACGTTACTATAAACATAGAATCAATGCAATTAAAAAATTGATACTTACAGATGACTCTTTCTTTGGAAATGTCATTGATTACTTCTCAGTCACTGAGTTCCAAAATCGAGGAAATGAACATGATCATTTTCTCATATGGGTTAAAAATGCACCAATCTACACAGAAAATAACAGCACAGACGTCATAGCTTTTGTTGATAAGTATATTACCTGCGACACTCAAAATTTGGAACCTGCTTTGGCAATGTTACACAAACACCATCATACAAAGAAATGCAAGAGATCAAGAAATAAACTTTGTAGGTACAATTTTCCTTTCCCACCAATGCAAAAGTCAACTATACTTTTACCAATAGTCCAAAAGACTGAAGCGATAACTACAAATGCCACTTATATCTTCTCAAAACTCCAAAAAGCAAACTATGACGAAACTTTCACTTTTCAAATGTTCTTAAAAGAATTAAACTTAAGTGACAATGAATACATTGAAGCTTTGAGCTCAACATTAAACAAGCCCACGCTTTTCTTACAAAGAAAACCATCACAAATATGGAACAATAGTTTTTCAAGGAAGATTCCAGAACTTTGGAAGGCTAATACAGATGCACAATTTGTCCTAAATGCATATGCTGCTGCTATGTACTGTAGCTCATATATTGCAAAAGTAGACAAGTCAATGACATATGCATTCAAAAGAATACGTACAGACCACAAGCAAGACAATATTGATGCAATACGAATGGTGAGTAAACTTGGAAATGCCATGCTTAACTTGCAGCAAATGTCATCACAGCAAGCTGCACATATTGTTCTGTCATTGCCATTAAATTACAGTTCAAGAAAATGTATATTCATTGATACGCGATCTGACAATGATCGTACATTTATACTCAAATCTGTTAAACAATTGAGCAATGAGCCAGATGAATCAGAAAACGTTCTTGCAAAATCTATTATAGACTACTATTTAAAACGCCCTGAAACAATGGTGGACATATGTCTTGCAGAATTTGTTTCAAGATACAACAAATACGGTGCTAAAATTGAACCAAAGGCCAAACCCAATGTTATACGGTTTATCAATTTCAACAAACACTTTGATTTAGAGAATCATTGTAGAGAGCAATTGGTTCTCTATGTTCCATTTACCATTAATGAGCATACACTAAAACAAAACTTTGATTGTTGGGAACATGCATACATGTATCATGGACAAACCATTCAAACAAACAGTGCAAAGTTTGTCCACAGCCCAAACTCCGCATGGGGTGACATTGACAAAGCTATAAATGATCTTCAGTCTCTTGAAGATGAAAAGCTTATTGACCTGCCAATGCAAGCAAAGCTTTCCCAGAAAGAACTATATGACATTCAAACAGACCTTCCAAACATAGGCCATTCTAACCCAAATACCACATACTCCAATGGATTTCAAATTGCAAAGCACCCACAGATTATAGATAACAATGAATACTACAAGTTAAGACGAATGTTAAATAAAGAACAACAAGCAATTGTTAACGATGTTCTCATAAAAAAGATGAAAAATCCACAAAAGCCATTGCACTTGTTTTTGACTGGAGGAGCTGGAACAGGGAAGACTTTTACAGCAAAAGCCATCTACCAAGCTCTCATTCGCATGTATAGCAATTCTGTTGACAATAATCCAGACAAACCCAAGGGCTTATTAACTGCATATACAGGTAAAGCAGCATATAACATAGGGGGATTCACATTGCATTCAGCATTTCACATACCTTTTAATACATCAGAATTCCTGCCACTGAACACTGAAGTACTTGACACTATGTCAAAGCACTATGATCAATTGCGCATACTTCTTATAGACGAGATATCATTAGTTGGCTCAACATTTCTACGGTATATTGATAGAAGACTACGGGACATAATGCAAATGCCTACAACATACTTTGGGAACCTTGATACCATATTTTGTGGTGACCTTTACCAGGCACAACCTGTCCTTGATTCTGTGGTTTTTGATAATAGGCCTACTCCAATTGAATTAATGCCTTATAGTTTCTGGAAAGACCACATAAAATGCTATTCATTGGTGACTACCATGAGACAAAAAGATGAAATATTTATTTCAATTCTTAATAGACTACGAGTAGGCATTCAGACAACTCATGACATAGACTATATCAACAAAATTTGCTTTCGTCCTGTACCATTAGATCCATTGCTTCCGCACCTTTTCTATAGGAGAGTAGACGTTCAAGCACATAACAACAAAATGCTATCAATCATTCCAACCCAAATGATTGTGCTAGATGTGATCGATGAAGTTAACGAGGACCTTAATGCAATACGAGTGTACAGTCACACAACAACACTTCCATCACAAATATGCTTGAAACCAAACATTCTTGTTGAGCTTTATGCAGGCAATTACAATGTTCAAGATGGCCTCGTCAATGGTTCAGATGGAATTTTTAAAGCATATACATCACAAAACAATATTGATATTGTTTGGATTAAATTTAATGACCCATCAATTGGACATCACCAGCGCACAAAACTAGCACATTGCTATTCTACTATCATTGACAAAGACTGGGTGCCTATAGAACGCATTGCTAGGCCAATCCAGAAAATAACAATAAACAAGAAAATTACAACTAGGAAACAATTCCCAGTACAAGTAGCATGTGCACGAACCATACATCGATCCCAAGGATTAACAATGGAAGCCTTGGCTTTTGATCCCACAGGCATTAGACAGCATGGACTAACCTATACAGCTCTGTCACGAACAAAATCAGTAGAATCATTGTTCCTGTTACAACCTTTAACTGCAAAAAACTTCAAAATTAAAGACAAAATACAACTAGAAATGTCTCGTCTTCAGACATGTGCACAATGGCAACTTGATAATCTAGACACATGTTCAAAAAACAAATCGCATTTGCTCCTGTGTACATTGAACACTCGCAGCTTAAGAGCACATGCAGAAGACATTGTCAATGACTATGGCATAATGCAATCTGATATCTTGTGTCTTCAAGAAACACATATGCATCCCTTTGAGCTAAATACCTTGCTGCAGAATTTTGATAGCTTCTCTGTACATAACATACATGGCATAGCAACTTTAACCAGGAAACATTTGCTCTTGTCAAAAACAGCACAACATGGAACTTCAAATATTGAAGCTATCACATTAACAATAATGCTATCTAACAATGAACTCAATGTTTGTAATATTTATGCAAGACCTGCAACTGCCATAGATGAAGTAATTGCAATGTTGCAAACAATTATTGGGTCCACAAATTCAGAAAACATGTTGTACATTTTAGGCGATTTTAATGTTGACATGTCTATAGAAAACAGAGACAAAAAAATGCTTCACAGTTATATGCAACACAACAACATACAATTTATGTTGAACCAACAACACAGCATAGGCAATTCAGTCATTGATCACGTTTGGTCCAACACAGCTACAAATATATGCTCTACCTATATATCAGAAGCATATTGGACTGATCACAATCCAATTTTCCTAAAATTGCATGTTGCACAATAGACAAATTCAACTTTATAGAACTTATAGCCTTATATCACCTTTATGCACTGCAATGTCTTTTCCAATACTATATCCATTATTTGCAGGAGATCTATGGATGAAACTAAAAGGCAGGCAAAGCAAATACAAACCACACAAGAAGACTCAGTACAACGGTAAAGTGCCCATAGTATTATTCCTTCATACTCATTCGCCCAAATCACAAATATTCAAATAACATTGTTCCAATTCTTTGCAGAACACCAAAAGATGTATCAAAAAGACAAGCCAAACAGGTGCAAATTACACAAGAAGAATCAGCACAACGGTATAGTACTTCGTTCTGCAGTGTACTGCCAGCTGCCCAAGCTGCTAATATAAAATTAGCATTTTACTGACCCTATCCTTGTTCCTTGTAGGACAAGAGTCAAGAAACCTAGAATTGTTTCAATTGAACAGCTAAATGCAAGAAGAGCTGGAGACACCTTCCAGGGTGATGTCCTTGTTGTCTACAAAGCAACATTGGATAAGGCCAACAAAACACGGGAAATGCTACGTGCTGATCTGACAGATCACAAAGCAGAAATGACAATCACGTTGAATGTTAGTGGAGACCTCGTCTATCAACATGAGCCTAAAATAGTCCCAGGGTCAGCTATTTCAATATCAGATTTCCAAGTTGCACCTAGGACAGATTATGACAGAGGTGACTGTGATTGCATTTTGATTTTAACAGCCATAAGCAGCACTGAAAACATCCCGCGCCTCTGTCAAGAGTACAAATTCATCCCAAGTGCAACTATCAGCCAATTGCTAACAACTGTAAATGAGTACCCAGCTGGCACAATAGCTGCACTGGTAGTTGGTGCCAGAAAAATGGGTACCCAATTTGCAATTGACATCAAAGATGGCCACACTGACATAGACAGGGCACAGGTATTTCAGTCTAGAGAACTTTTTACCTCTTCTTTCAGTTTCAAGCTTTAAATGTTCTGCAATCGTCTCTATAACAATTTCCGGAACAAAATCTAATCGTCTCATTTAATTGCAGTTGCTATTACGGTCAACATATGAGCAGCAGTACTTTGCACTCGAAGACCAGTTGCATACAAATAAAACACCTGCAATGCTTTTCAAGAATGTTGTAAGAAAAACAGATCAAAGGAACACATTTCACACATGTAAATCAACATTCATCTGTACCTTGAATGACAAAAGAAGCTTGGAAAAACTCAACAGCCTAGTACATTCAACTTTCAAGGTAACAACATTCTTTTTTAAAAAATCTAGTTCATCCAAACTTGTATTTTTGTCTTCTCTAACAATTTTGAGCCATATTCTATAGGTTTCAGGCACTCTAAAAGCAGCAAATGCATTTTCCAATCCATTTCATGCATGTTGCCCAAAGTGCAAATTCAAATTTACTACTTATGGCACACTCCAAGAAAAAACTGCTCACTGCAAACAGTGCAACCAGCAAGTTAATTATACATTCTGTTTACAGCTTAAAACCACCATAACAACTTATGACAATCAAACAATTCAGTCGACAATTGACCAGGCCACCATGCACCGTCTGTTGCCCACACTGCAAAAGCTCAACTATGAAGACTACATTAAGGACAAGTCAGCAGTGATATTCATCCTACGGGACTTCACTGCTGAAGGACATTTTAGCCTTGACCAAAACAATGCCATTGTTGAAGCCATTTGCATTGACAAATAGACAAGAAACATCACCAGAAGGTAATAAAGTCGTACATATGTGAACTTTTTTTTCTTTTGAACCAATACCTCAAATCATTATTCATACAAACTATGTTTCTAATACATAGGATTTTGTTGGCTTTACAGGAAACTAGGAATAGAGGAGCAGAGATTTATATTGTTCAGACTTTTACTTTTTCACCTTTCCATGCTCTAAGACATTTCACTGGTTCTCACATGTTACAGACATCTTTGGTTTAAAAATACTTTATTGCTATTATACATTTAGACACTTCTACAGGTTACTATGTTAAAGTATTCTAGAATATGGACGTCTGAAACTTTGATTTTGTTTTTGCACCTATGAAGACAATGGTTCTCTATGTACATCTGACATATATGTTCAATAATTATTATCTCTCCATGTATAATGCCATTCAAACTATATAGTTTAAATGTTCCCTTTTGCATTCTGTACTTCCTAGCTTTTCCAAAATTTGCTTTATGGTTCTTACGCTTTCAAGAATTCATGGTGACCAGTTAGAAGTAGTTATTTTTGCACACTCTAGACCCATTAACAAGTTACTTGAGACAGTAAATGGTTATTTTCCTTTGGCTTTTTTCCATTTTTTGCTGTTACTGCAACCAAGTCTCGCCCCTGCTTCTATGCATTGTACTTTATAGTCGCTTTTCCATCATGTATTCTAATGTGTACACTCCTGTATACACAAATCCATTTGTTGCTTTCACTGCATATATGCGTATTCACATGTATATATGCTTATATGTCCATATGCACATACGCACATGCTCATGTGTCCATGTATTCATTTAAGCTTCTACGTATCCCTGTATGCAACTGCGTATACATGCGTCCATGTGTTTATGGATCTCCCACTCTAGCCTTGTACCAATTTATTATGTTATAAGGATAATGCATATAGTATAGTAACTCTTTTTCGTGAATGCCAGATAAGCTTATGTGTATTAGGATACATATATACTGACACTAAACACTACTGATTTATGATCTCTATTGTCCAATTTTCGTAGACATGTTACTATTGCAATCAAGTGTATAAAGCATTCATGTTCAAAGAAACTAGATACAGGAATGGCAATATGTTACACAACCTTGTCTTATGCCTTTATAGCAGTTTTTTCATTGCATTTCAAGAATACCAGAAACTAGAATTTTATTCATATTATTTCCATCTATGGCATTTACAGCTTTTCCAATTATTATTACAAGGCTAGTGTTTACTGTTGAATAGTTCTATTGTTCATGTAATGCCTACAACATTGTACCCTGGCCAAAGTACCCTGGACACACATGGCCTCCAAGCGATTTCACTGCCTTCACCTTGAGCCAGATGCCATTCAATGCATTTAATTTAAATACATGTATCACGTACGTCTACCCACCAGTTTGATAAACTATGCCTTTGCTTAATTTTAATTGATCAATTTATGCGCTCGCAGTTTCCTGATATTTTAATGCATTTAATCTGCATTCATGGACTACGTACCTCTAGCCGTTACCTTTTAAACTATGCCTTTGCTTAAATTTATTTAATCAATTTCTTTGACTACATTGCTTTGACAAGTTTTTTTGAACAATTCGCTTCCACTCTATTGGTTTCCATATTTTGCATATGTGCCTATGAGCACATTAACCATAACAGGTCACAAAATTCCTTTATCCTGTATGCTTTCATCATAGCATAAAAGCTCAAAGCAATTGCAAATTCTAGGTTTTCAGAGCACAAGCTTGCAGAACACAAAAACAACACACACAAAGTAATAAAAATGCATACCAAGTAGCTTAACTCTATATTAAATGGCCAAAGTACCCTGTCCATCCATGTTCACCAAGCAACACCAGCGCATTCACCTCTAGCCAGATGTCATTTAATGCATTTACTTTGCATTCATGCATTGCGCTTACATTTTCCTGATATTTTAATGCATTTAATCTGCATTCATGGATTACGTACCTCTAGCCGCCACCTTTTAAAATATGCCTTTGCTTAAATTTATCTAATCAATTTATGCGTTCGCATTTTCCTGAATTTTTAAAACGAAAATGATTTATAAAGCTACTCGGACGAATAGAAAAATAGATAAATGCTAATTTTCCAATATATAAAATAGCTCTCAAAATTCAAACTATACCAAAAAAAAGCAATATGTTAAATGGCGAAATGTGATTGGTTCATGCTGCCGGTTAAAAGCATTCCGGGCAAATGCATATGCAAATTTAGAATACATTTTTTAGTTGGACTCGACAACATTTTTGACATAGTTTTTTATAACCCCAACATACAAAAACAACAACGACGACATCCAACACACTATCGACTCTTTGTTGAGAAGCTCTCATTATCGCACACGTTAACATGAGAGCTTTTGATTCTGAATCCATATGCATACTTTCATTCAAACTAGTGGATGAAGGTACATAGTGCACTGGTGCAAGCTCAATGCATTCAATGTCATCTAGCTATAGGGACCGTTGTTTGCATTGCTAGTTACTCTTTCAATATATAACAAGGTTCAAGGAGGAAACTCTCATTACCACACATGTTGACATAATTTTTGTTCCAAACCTCTCTTTATGAGACCGCTTTGTAGTAATAAAAAAAATATAAACTTTACAAGCCTCGCATGCAACCATGCATCTTGCTTGCAGTAACACTTCTACATGCATCCATGTGTACTGCAATACATGTATCTATGTGCACATGTAGCCATGGATATAAGTATCTATGCAACTTCATATGCAATCCATGGATATTTCCATATATGTATATTTAAGCATTTATGTATCCTGCTATGCATCTATCTATCTATCCATGTAACTATGTTTCTATGTATTCTTCTACCTTTAGATGCATCCACGCATATATCTATGTCTTTACTGCTTTCCAGATTAAAAAAAAACAACTTTGGAAACATCAACTTCCAGAATTAAATACCAATATGCACAGAGTCATCGTATTACTCTAACTAGATGACTGTGAACTACATGTTACCTATGCAATCTAAATTCTAGAGATACATACCATCCTTATGCACCTATGCACAAATGCATACTGTCTAACATATATACATAATTACATGTACACATATACACATGCAAACCTGTATACATGGATGCATACAAAGACTATGTTTCATGGGATTATTAAGGAGTTCAGCTGCTTTCTATATGGTTCCATACTTTGCATGTATGCCTATGAGGACAATAATTACAGTATCCAGAACCAGAAACCAGTTACTTGAGGCAATAAATACTAAATAGCAATCCAAACAGCCTCCCCTCTAGTCAGATGCAATTCAATGCATTAATTTTGTATCAATGAACTGTGTACTTTCAGCCACTACTTTTAATCAAAGTATGCATATGGATTCAGAATCAAACTCTCAAAATAAATGCATATATAAATGTGTCTTTTTCCTCATTTCATAATGTATCTATGTATCCATAGGCGCAATTATGCATATATCGATTTGTGCATATTTCTTGTTATCTCTTTATGCATTTGTCTATATATGTATCGCTGTATCTATGGGTACATGTATACCTTCATTTATGTATATATGCGCCTATGAATTGCATACACACATCCATGTATATATTCATCTATCAATAACATGCATGGATACATGTATATATGCATCTATGGATTCATGCACCCATGTATATATGATAGCTCATTGGTTCTAAAGCTCTCTTTATAGGACAACTATGCATTGCCTGCAAGACTCAGATGAATCCTTTGTATTTCAAGAAGAGATTTGAATGGATAACACTTAAAATGATCTAAACTATGATTTTATAATCAAAGTATACAAATACATTGTAACAATACAAAACCCGACTTCCATTTGAGATGTACAGTGAAAGTAAACAGAAGCAAAAATGCATTTGCTTCAAAGTTTCTAGAGCAATGTCAACAGTTTGTCTAGCCATTGTTCAAAATATAGTTTTCTATCGGCATAGTCCTTGAAGTTTCTGTAGGTCTCACTGCTACTTTGTTAATTGACATTGATTGAAATGTCAAAATGTGGAATGTTCCCATGGATACTTATGCTTCTCTGTTTTGATTTTTATATATTCAAAGACTGTTTAGCAATCCAAGCAGTTTCCCCTTTGGTCAGATGCCATTCAATGCATTTATTTTGTTTCAGCAAACTATGTACCTTCAGCCACTAGTTTAAATCAAAATTATGCATATGGATTCAGAATCAAACTCCCTAAGTAAATGCATATGTATCTATGTATCCATAGATGCAGCCATGCATATAACGATTTATGCATATCTTGCCATCTCTACATGCATCTCTCTATATATGTATGACTATGTCTATGGGTGCATGTATACATTGATTTATGCATATATGCACCTATGAATTGCATACACACATCCACCTATATATGTATCTTTCGATATTTTGCATGGATACATGTATATATGCATGTGTGCTTCGCATTTTCCTGATATTTCAATGCATTTAATTTGCATTCAAGTAGCACGTATTTCTACTCACTAGTTATATAAACTATGCCTTTGCTTAAGTTTATTTAATCAATCTATGCAATCGCATATCACTGATTTTCAATAACAACAATAATTTATAAAGCTATTCAGATAGATAGAAACAACTAAATGCTAATTTTCCATTCTTGATTTATCAGAATAGTGCTAGTTTTCCAATATAACAAAATTAAAAGTTATATGTTGACATACATTTATGCATGTTGTCCATACAAGCATATATGGATATATGACTTCATCCATATTTGCATATGTATATGAATACATCCTTCCATGTAACATATGCATTTGTACCTATATCCAAATATGCATACATCCATGTATACATGTGTTCATATGTCCATCTCTCCATGTTATTCTGTTTTCAGTGTATACATGTCTATTGATGCATCCATGCATATACCTGTGGTTAGCTTTACGTATTTATCTCTCCATGTATTTAATGTTCTCCACTCCATCAACATTCACAGGTTCTCTGTTTTTATGTTCTTCCATATTTATTTTTTCCATAGTGTATGCATAAGAACATTATATTTTTATATCCACTCTTCTATTGTTGCATTTCGAGGAAGCTCAAGGATCTCACTACTTTATTCAGTATGAAGGAGAGTGAGAAATGCAACATGGGTCTCTTTCCTGTGTTTATATTGACGAACTCAACCCTATGATGATTTTTAAAAGCATAACCAATAACAAACTAGACATTCTTCCACCCCTTGTTACAAGAAATAATAACTTCATACCCTATTGATTCCATTTATTTCCATTTCCACCCTTGCACGTCCTTTCTTCTCAAATCAAATACATTCCAAAATCCAATTATTTGCTTATGTTGCCTCATACCAATGTGTTGCGTTCCTCATTTCACTAAATCCAGCACTCTCATTGAAATTTTAATTTCTTCCATTTAATTGTAAGCATATAACTTCCAAACAATAAATTCATACCATTTACATTCACATTCATTCTCATATCCACCATCCCATATCCTTGCCTCCCATGTCAAATACTTTTCATAACTTATTCATACAGCTTATTTGCATCTCACCCTTTTCTCAATTCACTCCCTTTGTTCCACTCGCATAACTCATTGTTCTTTTTAACATTCACATATCTTTATCTATCTACACCTCAAATATACCTTCATCCATCACAACAAAATTCACACCATACCAAACAAAGAAAAAGATGAAGAAAATATCAAGGTTATGCAAATAAACACTGAGGGCTTCAAAAATAACACTCATAACATATAGTTCTATTCAAGAGTTATTTTCATAATGCCTTTTGTAAACCTTGTTTGTTGCAGATCCCTAAAAGCGCGTATAACAGTTTCTTCAAGCCTATAATGTGTAATCAGATTTAACAAATATTGCTTTTCGCTTTTTACTCTGTCCGATGCAACAAATCCAAGTAGAGTTTCATAGTGCTTTAAGGAAATTGTATACTTTGATTATAAATTCATATTTTAAACTACTTTTAGTATTGTTTATTCAAATTTTTGTGTTGAAATGCAAAGGTTTCATCTGCGTTTCATAGGAATTATTGTTTATAAGATGTTGTAACATACATTAATTGGATGTATCTCATCATCTTTCTTATCAGGATGCTAACAACCTTGATTTGTATCTGTCCTTCAATGTATCTGGATGCTATGAACTATGAATTCTACTTGCATATCGCTTGCTTGTACAAGTAATAGTAAGCGCTCCACAATGCTAGAAATCACAACTCATAGTATTCATATACACCCATGCACAAATACATGGTATTCAACACATTAACACCAACATGGTTTTCTAGGGCTTGTTTCTTACTTGCCTTTGATTGATAGTTCAAATGCACACAAAGCTAATTGCAATCACTTCTTTCTTTGAATTGCTAGGTACTTCTTTCTTTCTTTGTGGTTATACAGCTATTTGGTAAAATGCTACATATACTGTGACATTTAGGCTTCAAAGACTGCCACTGAATAGCAGAAGCTTCAAAACTCTCAGTTAACATGTAAAGAGCTGACAAAAATTGATTTGCTAACTGAATGCGCTCATTTTTCTTCAATTATTTAGCACTTATTCTTAACTATTTAATCACACTATGACTGGATGGCTAGCTGGCGCCATCCACAAAAAAGCATTTAAAGCAGATGCAACAGTAATCTGTTATATATACACATACATACATGTCAACATAGATACATGCATCCATATATACATAATTGCATGCACACATATATACATGCAAACCTGTATGCATGGATGCATACAAAGACTATGTTTCATGGGATTATTGAAGAGTTAACTTGCTTTCTATATGTTTCCATATTTTCCATGTATGCCTATGAGGACAATAACCACAATATTTAACAGTATTCCTCTATCCTTGATAACAGCTCATTGGTTCCAAAGCTCTCTCCATAGAACAACTTTACATTGCCTACAAGACTCAGATGAATCCTTCGTATTTTCAAGGAAAGATTTGAATCAATAACACTTAAAATGATCTAAACTATTACTTTACAATCAAATTATCCAAATGCATTGCAACAATGCCAAAACCCAAGTTCCATTTAAGATGTACAATGAAAGTAAGTAGAAGGGAAAATGCATTTGCTTTAAAGTTTCTACAACAATTTCAACAGGTTGCACATGCATTTATAGATTGTTCTTTTTGTACAAATGTTCACATGGATCCATATATTTATGCATTCCTTTGATGTATGCTTTGCTGGTATATAATTTGTTTTCCCTGTTTTCCTTTCGCTTCCTACTTCAAATGCTACTTGAGCATTGCTATGCTTTCACAGATTTGTATTTTTACTTGATTTCACTGTTCTCCATTCAAATTTCTTGTTCACATGTCATGTATGCTTTACACTCTTTGCATTCTGTGAACATGCACCCATGTAAAGGTGCTAATGTTCATTGTTGTTTCTCTTTTCACTCTTGCATCCTTAAATATCAATATATTTTTTTATCTATTCATCTCTTGTGACATTTCGAGGAAGCTCAAGGATCTTGGAACTTTGTTTAGTCCAAAGGAGAGTGAGAAATGAGACACTAGTCTTTCTTTTATATTTGTATTGAGACATTCAGCCCTATGATGATTTTAAAAAGCATAACCAATAACAAAATACAAATTCTTCCACCCTCGCTTGGAACAAAAGTTCACTTCATACCCTATCAAATCCACTCATTTCCATTTCCACTCGTGCACATCATTTCTTCTCAAATCAAATACATTTCAAAATACATTTATACGCTTCTCTTGCATCACACCAATGTCTTACATTCCTTTTTTTTTCCCAATCCAACTCACTCATTCAATTTTTTATATCTTGCATTTAATTTTAAGCGTATAACTTGAAGATGATAAATTCATATAATTTACATGCCATTCATTCTCACATCCAATTTCACATATCGTTCCTTCCCATATCTAATACTTTCCATAAGGCATTTATATACCTTACTTGCATAACATCATTCTCTCAATTCCTTCTCTTTGTTACACTTACATAACTCATACTTCTTTACCACCCTTACACATCTTTATCTATCTATAGCTCAAATATACCTTCATCCATTAGAACAAAATTCACACCATACCAAAGCAAAAATTGAAAAAAATATCAAGGTTATGCAATTAAACACTGAGGGCTTTCAAAATAACTATGACAACATACAGTTGTATTCAGGACTTCCTTTGAAAACGTTTTATACTATATCATGTTTATTGCAGATAACTAAGAGCACATATCACAGTTTTCTTGGAGGCTAAAATGTATAGTCAATTTTTGTAAATATTTACATATATCCATGCATTCAAGTGCATTGTTCGATATCCTTAATACACTTGGTCTAAAAACAATAATGTATGGTTCTTTTGTTCCGATCATAAATGTTCTTTTAATATCTCTCAAATGCTAATTGTTTCAGACATTTTTCTAGCTTTTTGCACATAGACATATATACATTCTTGTTTACTTACCACCTTGCATGGACACATGTACACATAGATCAATGTATTTATGTTTACTTTCATCCATACATTTATGTATTCCTTCGATATATGCATAGCTAATAAATAGTAAATTTTCCCTGTCTTCTTTTATTTCATACTATAAATGCAAATTGAGTCTCATTGTATTACAGATTCCTAAAAGCAATGTATATTCAGATTTCACAAATATTAACATGTATCCATGCATCCAAATGCATCATTAGATATACTTTATACACTTGTTCCACAAACACTAATGTATTGCTAGTTTCTTTCAATCAATAATGTTTTTCTACTTCTTGTTTAAGCTGTAACTTGTTTCTAACATTTCTAGCTTTATGGACGCAGGCATATATAGATTCTTCTTAACATACCAAGTTAAATGGACCAAATGTACACATTTGTGCATGCATATGTCTTTACATGGATCCATATTTTAATGCTTTCCTTTCATATATGCATTCATACTAACTAGTTTATTTATCTTGTTTTTTTTCATTTAATACTGCAAATGCAATTTCAGCTTCATCACGCTTTCAAGCTTCCTCTGGTGTCGACGATGCTTTTCACTTTTCTGTGCATTTGTGCACATCGCTAAATGTCTACATGCCTCCATGTACACTTTATGCATCAAGCATTGTTACAAACATTATAAGAATATTTTACTATAGATTATTATAATAATTTAATGTTTATACGCAAAGTGCTACAAAAATGTTGATTATTTTATTCTACGTGCATTTTATCTTACCTAATAAAATTCTTGATGTCTTTTCTAATTAATTTTTTTTAACAATATATACACAAAAAAATATTCATTCGTAATTCATTAACAACATTCAAATCTAATTTATAATAAAATCAACACATTTGTACAGTTTCATCTAAGAATTTATTGTAAATTTTTTTACACTTATCACATTTTCATAAGTTATACTATTACATTTTATGTTATATATACACAAATTTAATCTTAGGTAGTCAAATTCTTTATTATAATTTTGCAAATTACTTATTGTTTATTATATAAACACAAATTTTTATTCATATTACATAAACAATATTAAAATCTTATTTATAATAAAATCAATAGCTTCCTAGTCACTCATCTAACAACTTACTATAATATATTTACATTGTTCTTTACACGAAAATATCTTATCATATTACATACACAACATTTAAATCTTATTTATAATAAAATCAATAGCTTTATATAATACTAATCTTCACACTACATTAAAAAAAAAAAATCATTAATCTTACAAAAGTTTATACTCAAATGAGCTACCCCTATCAATCTTTCACCTAACACTACTGTTCCTATTAGCACTTACATATTCTAATATGAGCCATTTCACATGTCCCTATGGAACACGTTCCCCATGCATCCTACAAAATTTAAATACATTTATATTCCTACTTGCTATCTCTAAACTTTTCCTAACTCCTAGCTACATGCCTTTTACCTCTCGGCAGGAACTCGACGCTCGCGTCACTTGTTATATTATAAGGTCCTGCAAGGGTTTGGTTTTGTTTGTTTTGTATGGTATCACTAGCTTTCTTAAAAAAATTAAATTTTCCTTCATTTGTTTCCGTGTTAAGTTTTGCCACTTTGTGGCTGGGGTTTTTTCTCTAGGGGAGACGTTGATAGTTTGTTTGCTCTTATGCTAAAATGGCTTCAAAGGCACTATGTGATCTTCTTCCTTTTAGGTCCGAGATCCCTTAAAATCAAGTTTCTATTATAAAAAAAAAAAACATGTTAATTTTTTAACATTGTTTATTGATATAAAGTCTATTAGACCATCTAATTCTCAAAGTTCCTAAATATTCTTAACACTAACCCCCCTTTATGAGTCTTAGCTTACATATACATAAAATTGTAACATCTTGTAATGATGAAAATTAATATACCCTTAATTGTTCCTTTCATTTTCAACTTGCTTGTTTGTGTAAAAACAGTGTATTTCATGTGAGAGTTGGAAAATAATTTAACCTTAGTTTGATTTCATTTGTACACAAGCCCAAGGCATAACATTGATGCTTATTTTACTTATCAATCACCCTAACTCAAATAACAATTTACAAAATTGAACTAACTTAATTCCACAATTTGTAGAAATGATCCCTAACTTTTCAAAATTAAAATATTAGGCATAGATGTTTCCTTCCATTTAACTATTATGAGCCAACTAAGTACAAAAACACTTGAATTGCACATTAGGATGTTGTACAAAAAGACAAAAATTTGAGGGGCAAGAATACATCTAGTTCATATATAGCATTAAAAGAACACCCTTTACACACATCAATGGGCATCAAAATATTATCATTTGATATCATCATTTTTAAGGTATATTACATGATTGTCTATTATCTTTGATCATTGTATGAAGGCATTAAAATATTATCTAAAGATTTTGACCAAAGGAGAATAATCTTTGCCTACCAAACTCACATATCCTCATTACCATTACTTATATTCTTAGTGTTGGTTCAAATCTACAAACATACAAATGATCTTGTAATTATGTTGGGTGATAATAAAAAAAAAATGAGCCCCTAAGTATGTTTTATTTAAAAGATGGATTAATTTTCTATTGTGTATATTAATTTATTTTATTGTACTTATTAAATTAAATCAAATAATAAATTGAATATATAAAATAAACAGTATTGTAATTTGATTTAACTAACCAATACGATAATGTAAATGAAAATGCTACAAGAAAAAACTTGAAAATAGAACGTGTACACTTAGAAAATGAAGATCTTGATATTGGAAATAGGTCGTGAAGACCTGAAAGATGCTTTGGTGAAAATTTGGGCTAGACTTGAGCAGTTCTTGAATATGGGCATCACAATAGAGTTGATGGGCATAACTACAAAGTCAAGGGAGGTAGATGTAGAGTTTAGGGGCACAACTATCCTTTAGGAACATATGTCCCAATCTCCAAGGTTCTACAATTTACAAGAGTTGTTTGTCTGTAATAATTTATATTTATTTCACTTGTAGAACATGTTTGCTTGCTAAGAGTGAACAAGTGTGGTGTAAAGGAGATTGTCTTCATCAGTCCCCTATTTGATATGTTTCAACCTTTATAAAGCATTATTAACAAATGTGGGTGTGTGCAAAACTAATGAGAAGGTTAATGTGGTGTGAGCAAGATATGGTGATCATAAGATTAATCCTAGTGTGGAAACTAAGAAACAAGTGTGATGTAATGGAGAGAAAAGGAGATGATAAGGATTGCATAAAGAAAGATGCAAGAGGGTGGAATGGATAGGAAATGGTTCAAATCTGAGTGAGAGTAGTTGAGGGGGAAAATAAAATCATAAGAAAACCATAGCTTGGTACAAAGGGGCTATACAATCTTCAAATCTTCAAACTTCAATCTCTTGCATTGCTCTATAATGAAATTTCTACTATTCACCTGTATGTTGGAGGAGAGATGTTATAAGGCCTATAGGAATGTGTGTCTTATCTTATTGATCAGTTTTTATTTTGAAACTAATATTGTTTTACTAATGATTTTTTATATTTTCAAGATGTTTGACTATGGTTTTTGAATGCATATACTGTGATTTTGTATATTTAATTCTACCATGTTTTGTTTCTTTTAATTTTTGTTTTGTGTTGTTTGTGTGTGTTTCCAATAACTTACAACATCATGATGGCTTGTTATCCAAGATTGAGGTCACTTCCTTGGGTAGTAATTTAGATATTTATCCCACATAATTGAGATGATTGATCTCACAAACTAGATGTTTTTCCACAAGATTCCTTGGTTACTATGATGATAAAGTCAAGAGATTGTTGGTGTAAAGGAGATCATATTTTATTGAAAACTTAATTAGACATATTTGTTCATAATTTCCTCTTCCACTCTTTTTCTCACAAGGCATTCCAACATGGATCTCCTTGGTCATTCAATTCTTGTTTTAGAGCACCCTTCTCATACCTTAAATGTAAATTTAACAACTAGAAGCAAAGATCATTCAAACAAAAATATAGAACTAGTTGCAGTGGCACTACCCAACTCATGGAAACAATAGGTATATAAACCATGTGAAATGGAAAACCTTTTGGAGTAGGGATCCTCTGTGCAAAGGTCATTAGGAGAAGAGCAACTAGCTAGAGTTAATTCTAGAATTTCCTTATATTTTTAATGAACAAAGAAAACCTCCTTTTCCAAGTATATCATTGTGATCATAGATGAGGTAGATTCATATCTTCAAACTACGGATATATCCAACAAATTTTTTTGTGAGAATGGGTTTTGTCTAAGTGGAAACTGAATGTTGAATAATTTAGAGACTATTTTAGATGATGAAGTTAACAGTTGTAAGCAGCTATTTCATTTTTTGGCATTGTGGGTATATTTTTGGGACAAACCCACAAGTATTAGGGAAGCATCAACCTACTATGAAAAATGCCTCTTGAGGTTCAAAAATACTTTAGAAAGGAAATTATTAAGATTGCAATTAATAAGATGGTTTTTTAGAATAATTTCATTGATGTCAAATGAGAGATATTATTCAAGACAAAAGAGCATTAATTGGTTGTCCAATCCATAAGATATTTTTCCTTTAATATAATTCAAGTTATGTGCAAATGTTGGCTGACCTCCATGATGGATTAATTCTATTTTTTGCACCCATGATTATTAATCAACCCTCATTTAATTTTGGCACCCACTTCTCAAGTTGTTTAAAATAAATTAAAATTATTATTGTTTTAAATAGGTCAACCTCCTTGTTGTAGTCACCCCTCTTGGGGGAATTTGAATAATTTTATTATTCTCAAATATGGCCAACCCCTTTTGAAGGATCACCTCTCTTGGATGTAGAGGCATAAGGGGGATATAAAAATAAGATGAGTGGGGGGAATAAAGAAAGCAATAAATGTACTATCATTCCTATTTAAGCGTATTTTTTGAAGAGTGTTGGTGTAAATAGGTAATTTTCTTAACTAGTTATTAATGGGGTCCTATTTGCATGTTAATTCCACTTAGTCCTAGGCATATTTCTAGAAGATTTAAGTTGTTTAGATAATATTTTATCTTTTTAGCTTTTATTTAATATTAGTCCTAGGTCATTTATTGATGACTCATGTCATTTTATAATAACACAAGTCATTAATGTTTTGCATTTGGTACTTCATCACACCTTCTCTATAT
>VDFB02392372.1:0-17132 GCA_007258455.2 Sequoia sempervirens
CAAAAGATTCCCCAAGTTGTTACAACGGCAATGAGTTAGAACATAGCATCTGGTCATCCAGTTGCAAGCGCGCCCCTCGCAATGATGGCAGTGGTCCCAGCCAAGCTTGAGGCGACAAGTGTCATCCACCGCTTCAAACGACCCAGACGAGCGGCACCCAATAGCATAATCTCCCTCAGCCAGCCTATCGCCCGCTTCAAAGATCAGTTGTAAGGCACGTGGCAGCCTGTCACTGCCTGAATGAAAACTTCTCTTATTACTGCCAGGAGATTGCGAAGAAGCAACACGTGTCCAACGGGCTGAGGTCCTTGTTGCAGTGGAGAGAAAGTTGCATTAACTAGGTGCGAAAGCCGCGTGGCAGCGTTTCGCAGCCTGCGGTTGTTCACCTCCCTGCTGCGAACGATTGCCACCTAGTAGAAGGTAGGGCCCACCAACACCTTTTTAGAAAGCAAAAAGAAAATCCCGCGCAAGCACCACGCAGCCCGTAGTCATTTATTCCATTCACGTATGAAAAGCTTGCGATACGCCGCCACGTAGCAAGATGTGGGTCCCTTTGACAATCCTTTTAGAAGCGACGGCCTCCGCGATCTGCTTTCGCGACCCGAAGAGACCACAAGGCAAAAAGAAATAAAAACCCCCACAAGCGAGACACGTGGACGCCCAGCGCAGCTCTTCAAGACCCGAAAGGGAAGCAGCTACCCGAAGTTGCGAAGAAGAGATGCATAAAAGGGAGAGATCAAAATTTAATGGAAAGCCGACTAAACTCGGCGACGCACAGGCCAGCGCACACACATTTACAAAAGAAACTCGAAGGGAGCTATTAGAATATTTAGTTTAACAGCTTTTGGCAACTATCAGGGGCGTTTTGGACAAGGAACGGAGAACCCAAAAACTCTCTGGTTCTGTAGACCAAAGCTTTATCCATTGGGCGAATGGAGTCAGAGTTTGGAAAGAGCAGCTTGCAAGGGCGACCATTCACTTTTGAACAGCTTTGCCATGCTGCGCAAATTTTCTTGTGCCCCGCGAAGATCAATAGCTTCCTTGTGAGGCAACACCTCAGGTAGGCCGGCGCTTGCTTGGATATGGAAAAGCAGCAGGGAGAGTGGATGAATGATCGTCTCAATGTCGGCTGCCGTTGGGGAACTGCTGAACTCCTTGAATGCCTCCGAGTCATTTTCCTTCTGCTCAATAACCTCCACGATCTGTGTGGTTGTCGCAATGGAACCATCCTTAAGGAACGGGGACGTCATCCCTAGCTTGCCTAGCTCGGAGAAACTTCCCTGAATGCCATCCAATGCCTTACCTAGAAAAGTCGCCGCTGCCTTAGTGCGCTGGAAGGCGGAGTGACAATGAATGAATTTATTTGCTGTTTGAGCAGTAATGTCCTGATCTTCGATACCTGCCCCAGCCAGGATTTCATCCAAGACTGAGTATAGCTTGTTGAGCAAGTCCCTTGCCTCAGGAACTTTCTCCAGGATGAAACATGGGAACTGATCCATTGTGTCGTTGGCCTCTTGATTTAGCCTTGATGCCTTGGTGATAAATCGGAGGGTAGGCTGCAGTGTTAGGCAAAAGGTCTTGACTTTCTCCTAGTGAGAAATGTACAATTGCCTAACCAGCGGAATGACATCAGGCTGGGCAGGGGCAGGCGACAGAGAGGCTTTAAGTGAAGAAATCTCTGTGTCCCTTGAAATGAGGGCCTCGGCTAATTCTGCCTTCTTCTTTTTCTCAGAAGCCAGCTGCTCCGCATAGCTATTCATTTCTTTATTCCAATTCTGTTTAGCTCGGGAGTGGTTCGCTGATTGCTCCTCCAGGGAAACCTTTGTCTCTCAGAGTTCCTCTTCTAGCTTATCCTTTAGGCTTTTAAATTCAGCCTCTTTCTCCTGTACTTTTTGCTCATATTGCTCTTTTAGGTGCTCCAACTCCTCTCCCTTTTGTGCCATCCCCTGACTATACTCAAGGCGGATGCGTTCAAACTCTTCCTCTTTTGACAGTAGGCTCTGTCGGGCCGCCTAGTTCTGGCTTTGCAACTCTTTTACTAAGCCTGGGTCAGCAACCTAATTTTTCGCAATTTCGCCCTGAAGCCTGTTCCTCTCCTTCTCTGCTTTCAGCGCCCTTTCAGTCATTTGGGCGATATCTGCCTCTAAGGATTTCTCCTTTGTCTCTAGAAAGCTCACCCTCTCCTTGGCTGTCTTGAGTTGCTCATCCTTCTTCTTTAACTGGCGGCCAGTTTTGAGGAAGTTGGAAGTGACCACCCGTTGCATCTCCTCCATGATTTCGACCTTATCTTGTGGCCTGGCTACCTTCATGTCAAGTCCGACAGCATAGATCTCATAGTCTTTGGGTTGCATTTCTCCTTGAGGCTTGCTTATCCTTGGGTACATGGTTGTGAATTTTAATTCTTGTCGTGCCTCATCATACGACGCTTGTACTCTCAGCTCGGCGGGAGCATTGTCATCCTTTGCCTTGCGTCGCTTCATTCTATTTGCGCGTGCCTCTTTTCCACAATCTATCTGCGCTATGAATTCGGCTGGTGATGAAACTAGCCCACCTGCGAAAGGAACACCAGAAGGCAGGGCATAGGGATAGGTAACTTTTATATGTGGCTCTGGTAAGTCGTTGAAAGGGTTGTACTCTCATTTATCATTTATCAGTACCAACCCTAAATGTGCCAGCTTTTCTTCTAACAACTTGTGCGATTGTTTTTTAACCAGCATTATTGAATTGAAACTCTTCGGACAAGTGAAGAATCCCTTCTTCTTGACACTTCCGCTGCTACAGAAAGTGAAATCAATGACACACACCTGCCGAAAAATTTCCAGCACAAGCACTCTATCGGTGACGCAGGCCAGGAGCAGGAAAGGTTTGCCAGTAAAACCCCGCATTCGAAGGATTGTAAAATCCCTGCCTAAGAACCAGTCACAAGAAGGGGTGTAGCCTTGCATAAATCTGGTCTGCTCCTGGGTGAGTCGGACAATATCACCTTCTTCGATTAAATCATTCAAGACCGGGGCTATAAAATAGTCCGCGAACGCATAATAGTCATATGTTGCGGAAAGGAAAGGTGTCCATGTTGACACCGGCTTCTTTTTATTCTGCTCATCAAAAATTGATAGCAGAATAAATCGGGCGAAGAAATATGGATTCTGATGCAGGAACATGTGGACCAGGTAGGAAAGAAATCTAAACTTCTTCTCTGCCTGATAATTCTCCATTTGATGTATCATTTCCTCAACCATGAACTTAGCAAAATCATACCAGAAGAGTTCATGCTGCTTGCGAAACTGTATTGCAGGGCCCAGCTGAAAAGCCTCGATCTTCTCATCAGAGTCTCAGCCGCAAACAAATGCTAGCATAGACATGGCGTCTTGGAGATCATCGCGGAATGAACCACGTGATAATGGGATACTTGGTGCTTTAGCGGATGCGACACCTTTTTTATTAGTCTCTTCTAACAAGAAATCTAAGCCGGTTTTCATCTTCCTTCATATTTTCTCCCCCTTGCTTGGGCGAAAAGGCTCGATAGTCTCCTTCCTTCTACTTAGATCCGAGATACATAACTTGTGCCAGATGGCTTCTGGGCTGATATGCACCCTTAAGTTGCGACCTTCAATGCAATGGGTATCTAGATTATAGCGTTGAAAAGCTGCGTCAACCACCTCCGGGCAATAGTGCACCGGTGGGACCATATATTGTGGGAGACCACTATACCAGACTCTACCTGCCGTGGCTTGGTCCGCCTTTGTTGCTGATAACCTTGCACAAGTCGCCTCTCTGAGGGATTTAGGGTTCTTCGCAAGCTTTGGGTCATAGATATTGTTCCATTCCTCTTTAACCTTTTTCTGATTACTCCATTCCTTGGGTCTATCCAGCTCTTCCGTGTGGGCTCTTCTCATCTTCACAGGTATACCAGGCATGGCATATGCTACATCCTCGTATACGTACACCTCAACCGAAGAACGAATAGCCGTGAACAATTCCTAGCTAATCTCCTCTTGCATCGGCTGAGCTGAAGATTCCGACATTTTTCTTTCTCTGTAGAATTTGTAAGCTCCTGGCCTGCGAATATGGTTGCTCTAAATAGACGGACAAAAAACAACTCTGCACTTCCCTTGCGTTTGTAAAAAGACTTTGAACTATTAAGCCTTTTCATGCAATAATAACAACCTTTCCCAAGGTGGTAGGCGAAATCAAGCCTTTTGCATTTAATTCGGCATATACCGTTAATCCTACAACTCATGCAAGATGAACTGATTGCTATTCTGAGGCGACCGGATTCATTATTACATTTACGAGATCGTGTGATACGCCTTGATCTCCTTGGAAATTGAGCTTGCAACTGGCCTTCTAACCTTGCGTTTGCATGCACTGGCAATTAATATCTTGGCCGAAATGATTACACCAAGCAAACGATCACCGCTTGAAAAGATATGAGTATCGCGTTGGGCTCTGGGACGCGCTTGAGAGATGACACAATATCCTACGACCATACGTCCCTTCACCAACAAGCGCCACCTTTTTAAAACTAATTAATCAGCTTCATTTAATTAAACACACCTTGAGCCGTGCTATCATGGATGTACCGGCCCAAAAATGTGAATAAACGCAGACTCGGCTTTCGAGACAGTAGCTAGCATAATATCACGTTTTTAAGAGGCAGATTGGCATGTGTCCTGTCAATTTTTCTATAAATAGGCCAGTCGATAGTGAACAAAACAAACTTAGCATTTGAGAAGTGATAGGTTAGTAGCAGAGCGTTAAACAAGTCTTTTCATAGGTTAGGTGGTGCACAATTCCGACATTAACTTAGAAGCCCAGGGACAGTGTCAGGAAAAATGGATACCCCAATTCGCCTAACTTCGTTTAAATCATAGACGACGTTTCTAGGTGAGATTTCCACTAGGAGGCTGAAAAAGATGACGAAGAACAAGCATTTGCTGGTTCTGGTAGCCATTAAGTGGGTCCTAGGCAAGGATTGCGTAGAATATGAGGATAAGTATAGGGTGAATACCGACATATGCTCACACTTTGTAGCGTCCATGCTAGACATTTACGTTCCCCGATCACTTATCCTGAAGCTGGTTAAAGAAATATTTTCGAAGAAATACTTGAATGGGTTTGGTGAGGTCGTTGCACATGCTACATATGGGATAGGCCTGCCAACAGCCAGCGACCTGCGTCACTTTATCGAAGAAGAAGCTGTCGTCGTTTGGCTGCCATTCCTCAACGGATTCCGTCTGCAGACCCGTGACGAGCACCAGCAGAGGGTTACCCAGGCCCTACACTTCCTGTTTCGGAGCTACAATGTGATACCTTTCTACGACGTAGACTAGTACACTGACTTCAGGAACCTGGTGTTTCCACCGCCAACGACGGTTGCGTCAAATGATGCTGCCAGTACCGCTAAGGAGCCCATGGACGAGGATGAAGTGGACGCTGCAGTGAATGCGTCGATTGCTGCCAGCCATGCCTTTGGATAGATAACCCCTTTGCCTTCCTGCTCAAAATGTAATTCTTCTGCTTAGATAAGCTTGATAAAAGGCTATCGTATATAATATATCCTGATACTTGTACATTTTGGAAATCGGCCTCCCAGCCATTTTGTAACGAAAGAACATATATATAAATATATACTTCTCGTTTTAAGGAAAAAAAATCCATGCTCTTTTTGCTTCTGTGTTTAAAATTTTATGGGTTTGCAAGTTTTGTACACTATTCTTCATGTATGAGTGCATTTTGTGTAAAGCAACTCCGGTGTGTTACCTGCCAACAATAATGAGCAAATACGTAGAAAGACAACTGATTCTAGAAAAAGAACAGGCCAAACACAGGAAAGGAAACGAAAGCACTATTTACATCTATACAAGGTAGAGCTTAATGCTTAATGGAACAACTTAAGATGAATCCCATTGACCGGGATTCCTAACGGCTCTTGTTCCATATTTTTCAGCTCAAAAGCGTTGTGTTGCCTACAGCGAATGATTTTGAAGGGTCCTTCCTATAGGCTATCAAATTTACCGTGCTGACCTGGCTTTGTAGCCCTGCTGTCATATTTTAGCACTAAGTCTCCACTTTTCAGACCTTGGTCGGAAGCCTTCTTGTCAAACCATCGTTTGACCACCTGTTGACGGCTTGTCATTGCTATTAGGGAATTTTCCCTTTTTTTCTTGTACTTCCAACAGTTTGGCGAGCCGAACCTCCATGGCCCCATTTTGTTCTATCTCAAGGGATTTCAATAACTGTATTGCTAGGATCTCCATGGAGATAGGTAACAGCGCCTCCTTCCCATATACCAGCTCATAGGGCGAAGTCTTAAGGACTTGCTTAGGAGTTATGCGGTTTGCCCAGAGCGCTTTTCAGAGATTTTTATTCCATTCCCTCTGGTGCTCTGAGCCAACCTTTTTAAGGAGTCGGACTAAGCTTTTATTTGTGGACTCGATTAGGCCATTTCCCTGTGGATAATAGTTTGATGATGTTTTAAGGAATATGCCATTCTTTAATGTGAAGTGACATACCTTTGTACCTAGAAATGCTCTGGTGTTGTCCGAAATGATTGTCTTCGGAGGTCCGAACCTCGTCACCAGTGCTTCGAGGAAGTCTACAATCTCTGTTTCTGTTGCCCCCTTAAGGGGAACAACTTCCGCCACCTTGTGAAGTAGTTGTAGCCGTTAGAATCCACTTATGTCTGGCACTAGAAACCAGATTGATCATTCCGATGAAGTCCAGGCCCCATTGCGCAAATGGTTCATTTGCCACGATAGGTTTGAGGGGCATTGCTGAATTCCTCCTTCTGTCAGAGAAGAACTGACATTTTTTACAAGCCCTTACCAGAGAGTAGGAGTCACTGAAGAGTGTAGGCCAGTAATATCCAGCTCATAGGACCTTGATGGCGGTAGTTTTGGTGGAGAAATGTCCACCTTCGTCGCTATTGTGAAATGTGTCGAGGATCCTCTACGCTTCCCCTGAAGTAACGCATCGTAGGAGCACACCATTGAAATTTATTTTGAAAAGGACTCCTTCTATCAGTGTATATTCACAATTCTAAAGCCGGTAATACCTTCTTTTTTGGGATGAGAGGCCTGGCGGATACCTTCGGTTTGCATGAAGTTCATTCTATCTATCAACCAATCGTCTTCCGATCCTGGTTTATTTATCAGGACGAGCTCTAGCTGTTCCTCCTTTGCATATACCACCTCGTTCTGTGCCATATACTCACACAGTCCTCTGCCTTTAACAGTCTTAGTAGGCCTGACCTCGATGTCATACTCCAGAATCTTGGTAATCCAATTAGCCATTTTTCTGTAATCTCTCCTTCCATGATGTATTCACACACACTAGAATGTGCGACATATACCAGAACTTTGTTACAGGAAATTAGATGGCGAAACTTTTTAAGTCCCTTTATTATTGCGAAGGCCTGTCTTTCGACGAAGTTATAATTCGCCTCATATTCCTTTAGGGTTCGGGAATAGAACGCCACTGGATGCTCTCCCTTTCCCTTGCTATCTTTTTGAGTCAGGACAGTAGCGATACTGGACTTGCTACTGAAGGCATACATTATAAAATCTTTGCGTTGATCTGGATTAATCAGCACCGGGGCTGTGGAGATCGCTTCCTTGACCTTTTCAAAAGCCTCCCGAGCTTCTGTTGTCCACTTGAAAACTTGATCCTTTTTCAGCATTAGGGTGATCAGCCTAATCATTCCCGCAAAATCGAAAATAAATTTGCTGACGAAATTACCTTGCCCAGAAAAGACTGGACACCTTTCTTATTTACCGGAAGGGGAAGCTCCTTGATAGCCTTTACTCGTTCAGGGTCAATTGAAATACCTTCTTTAGACACAACATGCCCTAACAGCTTACCCTGCGGTACTCCGAATACACATTTCTTTGGATTTAAGGAAACACCGAACTCCTGACATTTTTGAAAAACCAATTCCAAATGATCAAAATGATCATCTTTATATTTAGAGAACACAGTAAGGTCATCCAAATAGATTAGAATAAACTTATTGATCAGTTCGCTAAATGTGATGTCCATTGCTCGCTGGAAAGTTGCCCCCGCATTGGATAAACCAAAAGGCATTTTAGCATATGTAAATGTTCCCCACTTGGTGGTGAACGTAGTCTTGTGCTGATCTTCTTCTTTAACTCGAATCTGGTTATAGCCAGATAAGCCATCCAACAGAGAGAACATTTCTGATCTTGCGACAGTTTGGAGGATTGACTCCATAGAAGGCAATGGATAGTGATCCTTCAGAGATGCTCTGTTCAGGTCTCAGAAGTCCACGCATAAGTGGATATCACCATTCTTCTTTCTGACTGGTACCATATTTGATACCCAAGTACTATGTTTGATTGGGAAGACAATACGTGAATCAATGAGCTTGGTTAGCTCTTGTGCCATTAGGGCCTCAACTTTAGGGTTGACTGGCCTCTGCTTCTGTTGGACTGGTTTTGCACCTTCTGTTAGTTCAATAGTGTGCTGAATGATGCCAGGATCGTAACCCTCTAGATCATCGTAGGACCAGGCCACTACTCCATATTTTTCGCAGAAACTGATAAGCTTTCCTCTATCTTGCTGTAGGACATCTTTTCGACCTGGAGATTCCTGCCATCGGAGACTCGAAGGTTTTCATAATCACTTTTGTCTGCCACAAACTTTCGCTTATCATTTCGGGCGTCATTACAATCGAAAAAATTCTTGAGAGTAACTAACCCTTTCAGAAGTTTATTTGACTTGAGCTGCATAATTTTTCCTTCATAGGCCTCGGCGATCTTTGGTTGAAGTTGATCAACGAATTCTCCAGAGTGCTGGATAAATGAGGCGATGTGCTCATCGCTCTCAAAGACTTTCCAACTCTGATCATTATCGGGAATCGCTGGTTGAACAAGCACTCGTATTGAATATTTGTTCCGAAGCAAGTCAGAGACATGATCGAACTGTGCACCGATCACCGCCATGCGATCTACGTTGCTATTCTGCGTTCGGGGAACAGTTAGGATGTTGAAAGCTTCAAAACCTTCAATCAGGTCCCAGATCCGATGCCGGTAAGATCTCATTCGGACATTCTTCGCTGCGGAAATTCCCCAAACCTGATTAACTACCAATTCAGAATCTCTGAACACCATCAATTGCTTGATACCCATTCGTTCCGCTAGGCTTAGGCCTTGGACTAACCCTTCATATTCAGCTTCATTGTTTGAACAGGCGAATTGGAATCAGAAAGACCTCAACAAATTTTCCTTCTGTGGGGATATTAGACATACCCCTGCTCCAGCTCCAACTTTGCTCCTTGCTCTGTCAAAATACAATGTCCACAGCTCATTTTCTTGGTTATCGTCGGATTCTTTGGCAACCTTCGGAAGAACCTGGTCTTCATCATAAATCACATATGTGCCCAATCCGGTAACATGATAATTCCCGAAAGGATCATTGTTTATGTGTTCACTTAACAGAGCATCTTCCTTATCATTTCGGTCTCCACTCACCCTCTCTTCCTCCAACAGTTCGACACTATACATGTCCTACTTGGTGATAGAGGTATGTGCGGCCTCAAAATTGATCAGGGCCTCATCCGCCACATGTTTGGAATGTAGAGCCTCCGATTCTATCTTTATTTTTGTGCCATGCTTGGTTCTAAGTATTAAATGTGACCAATCTAAAGACAAATATCCGCCTACCTTTGAAGTAAATTCTCGGGATAGACAGAGACCAAACATAGGAGGAACATCTATGATTACTGTATCTTGCGGGACCGTGATACTTGGGCAGACAAATAACGTTAACAGAAGCGCTTTGATGACACCCACGGTATCAACCTTATTTCCATCCAGCTTCATTACCCCTTTCTTCTTAGGTTCGTAGCTGAGTCCCAAGGCTTCGGCTATCAGTTTTGGCATAACCGTTGTGCTAGCGCCAGAATCAATCATGGCGTTGTGTAATAGCTTTTCCCCTACAATGAGAGTCAAGAAGAAGGGTTGAGGTTTTGGCCTATTTTCGCTTTCCGCATGGGGCTCCTTCGCTTTATCTGTTTCGGACTTAGCTAGTGGTATTTGATAAACCACCTTTGTACTGGTAGACGGCTTTGTTGGTGCTAAGCGGATTTCTTGCTGAAGCGCCTTCTGTAGCATAGTCTTCTATTCTGGGATAGCTAGAATGTCCCATAAAGATGCATTAGCGGATGATTTCTTTAATTGCTCCACCACATTAAAAGGTGACGAGCTCGAAGATTTCTGCTCCTTTGCTTTTGTTATAATAATCTCCTTCCGTGGTTGAGAAGGCGAAGAGACGGTCGAAGCGCTGAGAATTTGATCAGACACGCCTTTGCATTGCGGGCTGTCCAAAAGTGAAACAACAGGCTCATCGGTGAATCTCCTCTTTGAGCGTGTGTTATAGTCAGATTGCACCTGCGGCGTTTCGGCTACGGATGTGTCATTGGAAAACACCTTTTCCTCATCTTCCATCCAGGAGAAGAGTGCATGATCAGGAGCAATATCGGACTCTTGCTCTAAAGACATTCCTTGCATTTGCACGGTAAGGACCGCATTCTCCATTGCCAAGGTACATAGGTATTCTTCATTTTCTGTTGTGGTACCTTGACTACGTTGCTTTGCTACCTTTTGTTGTAAGTTGCCACGCGGACAATTTCGGGCATATGTGCATCATTGCAGGGAAAACACCATAGATTGATGTCATCAATAAGATTGTTTTTTCCCGCGGTTAATTCTCTATTTGAGCTTGGCGACGCACTTGTGACCGGTGTAGGCACTGGGACCATTTGGTTGGTAGTCGGCGCTGGTGGATTAGTGCGAGGCGCACTCTAATATTGATTTTGCTGATAAGTAGACCGCCCACCCTGATAGTTTTGATATACGGGCCGTGGAGGAGTTACTTGGTTCCACTTGAGAGTTGTTATGTCATTTGCCATAGTTCGCAACATCTCTTTGAGGTCACCTATTTCATCCTTGGAAGAACCCGATGTAGAAGCCAAGCTTTCAGGAGCGGCTGCATATGAGTACATCGACTGGGGAGTTGCTGCCGCACTAGTCGATGCGACCTCTTGTGCTGAGTTTGATATTTCAGGAAATATCGGGATAATAGGTCGAGGAGGAAACTTTCCGCAATCTATCAAATGATTCTTAGCTTTGATAGCGGTAGCATAAGTATTTGGTAGAGTGGCTCCTCCCAAAGACTTAATCATCACAGAAATGTCAGGATTAATGGACTTTAGATAAAATATGAATGCCAGTTCTGGAGTCGGGCGGATGGTCACAGGAATCCTCTACCAATTTGAGTGAAATCGGGCATTGAAATCCGTCAGAGCCTCCTGGGGCGCTCATCTTATGACAGATAGATGATAATATAATGAAGAGCGATCTCTGTCATTTGATAACCTTTCATAGAATGGATCTCTGAGGTCATCCCAAGTGCGAATTGAATTCGGAGTCAGTGTTCGGTACCAATCCAGAACTTTGCCTTTGAAGGACATAGCAAGGAGCCTCAGGGCTACATTCTGTGCAGTAATACCGTGTACTAGACATATATCCGCTACATCCTGCAAATGTTCTGCTGGCGTTTTTGTGTTGTCTCCGACAAATTTGGGAAGAGCTTTCAGGGCTAAAACCGGGATAACGCCCCAAACAGCGGGTGCTACCGAAGCTACCAGGGGACTTCTAGCATCCCATGCTACATAGTTTCTGTTCGCGACCGGTAACATGGTGAGAGGAAAGGGCAGTGGGAATGGAACGGTTACTAGTTGATTTGCGGCCTGGACTGTCCTTAGCGGAGGTACTAGTAAACCTGGGTTATTTGCAGTCTAGGATCTAGTTACAGGCCGATGGCTCATACACCCCTCTATAAGGCAATTTCATTAGTTCATGTCCCACCGGGCGTGCCAGAAAAAAGGACAAACTGTTGACGCCAAAAATTGATGAGGTAACAGTGCCTTATGAGAAACTCAGTTCAAGGGGGACCCTTTTGCGCCAAACTGAGTGACCTCCGGATTTTAAAGAAGCCGGCTTCTTCTATAATGTTGTTTTTTGGAAAAGGGAAAAAGAAACAGATATAATGAAGCAAAATCTAATCTAAGGCGATGCGCCAAACTTTGTTGATGGGCACGATAAATCATAGATTTAGGGGCCTGAATGGTGTTGTCATGTTCCAAAACGTCGGATACTTAAAACTATAGCATGAACAGTTCATTTATTGACATAAAATAGTAGTGCATACATCCTTACTACTAAGAAGAGTCATTTAGACATGATTTAGATAAGTAATCTTGTATTCAATATATAGAATTCTTGTCGAATGAAATGCTTAAGACAATAAAAAACACAGTTTACAGTTTAATCAAAACATGAAAAATAGAAAGGCCGAACAGTGGGCACAGTCTAAAAGTTTCTTGCGAATAAACATGCAAAAGAGGCTTGGTGTCTCTTGCTAAAACCAGTATCCTTTTCTAAAATTTCTTCCACCATTCTCTCATTGCTGAGAGAGTATATATAGCCGGGGAGACAATTCCCACCGCTTTGGAGAGCTGTAACAGAAAAGATTTCCCAATCCCCTGCAATGATGCCAGAATCAAAAGATTCCCCAAGCTGTTACAACGGCAATGAGTTAGAACACAACATCTGGTCATCCAGTTGCAAGTGCGCCCCTCACAATGATGGCAGTGGTCCCAGCTAGGCTTGAGGCGACAAGTGTCATCCACCGCTTCAAACGACCCAGATGAGCGGCACCCAATAGCATAATCTCCCTCAGCCAGCATATCGCCCGCTTCAAGGATCAGTTGTAAGGCACGTGGCAGCCTGTTGCTGCCCGAATGAAAACTTCTCTTATTGCTACCGGGAGATTGCGAAGAAGCAACACGTGTCCAATGGGCTGAGGTCCTTGTTGCAGTGGAGAGAAAGCTGCATTAACCAGGTGCGAAAGACACGTGGCAGCATTTCATAGCCCGCAGTTGTTCACCTCCCTGCTGCGAACGATTGCCACCTAGCAGAATGTAGGGCCCGCCAACACCTTTTTAGAAAGCAAAAAGAAAATCCTGCGCAAGCACCACGTAGCTCGTAGTCGTTTATTCCATTCCCGTATGAAAAGCTTGCGATACGCCGCCACGTAGCAAGATGTGGGTCCCTCTGACAATCCTTTTAGAAGCGACGGCCTCCGCGATCTGCTTTTGCAACCCGAAGAGACCACAAGGCAAAAAGAAATAAAAACCCCTGCAAGCGAGACACGTGGACGCCCAGCGCAGCTCCTTAGGACCCGAAAGGGAAGCAGCTACCCGAAGTTGCGAAGAAGAGATGCACAAAAGGAAGAGATCAAAATTTAATGGAAAGCTGACTAAACTCGGCAACGCATAGGCCAGCGCACACACATTTACAAAAGAAACCCGAAGGGAGCTGTTAGAATATTTAGTTTAACATTAAAATAATATTATTTTGGTCTTGATCAAAGAAAAATAGCAAGTAAAAGAGGATTTTGATCTTTTAATTACAAGTCTTGTTAAATTTTTTATTTAAAAAAGCATTACCCATCAGATAATTTTTCCCACGCCACAATAAAAAGGCGAAGGAAAAGAGGTTTTCACGCTAAAGTCATGAAAATTGGTATTCAAAACAAATACAATTAAAGTATCCACATGAAAAGAAGCAAAAAAGAGGTTTCCCATGCTAATAATAGAGAAGAGGTAGAAAACTGTAATGAAGTTCATGTGGAGGAAGCTTTTAGGGTTTTTTCTTTGTTGGAGGAGAAGTTTTGAAAGTTGTTGCATGGAGATTTGAAGGAGAAGTGCAGATATTTTGCCAATGAAGGGAGAAAAAGAAGAGGTTTTTGCTGATTATAAGCTCTTCAACCACACCCAACCATGCAAAATCAAAGATTTGGGGCTCATATTGACATGTACACTCAATAAATATTTTATTTATTTCTTTTTAAAATCTTGTTCAATTTGAATGTATACATAGCTATTTGTTATGAATACTTTGTTTAGTTTCATGAACAAAAGAAAAGAAAGTTGAAACCAAGAAATAAAATCATAGGGAAGTCAAAGAAATGCATTAAAACCCTAGCCCACACCTTTAGCTATTTACAATCATAGGAATGACAAAAAAACTTTTCTCAAAGTTGGTTGTGTGGAGAGAAATGTGCCTCCCTCAAGGGTCGAGACCAACACATAGCATATTGCTTTCCTATAGCTCATCTAGGGTAGATAATGACAACCTATAGGTAAAAACACCATGAAAAGAGTGAAAAGATCATATCAAACCTATGAGGACAACATAAGAAAGAACAAATAAATCCAACACAATCCATTGGAAGTGTATGTAGACACGTAAAATATACCGATTGACATTGTGCATCTGATCCCGACTACTAACACCGTTTCATCTTGAATCATCCCTCGGTCTAACCATTTAATCGAATCTCCTTATCTGATTAAATTCATCAATATTCCTCTCTTAATTGAATAAATCATTTTATCTAATTAAGTCAATCTCTTTTGTTAATTAAATCAATCCATCTGATCTAATTATCCTTATTTAATTAAATAACTAATTTTATTTGATTAAATCTCTAAAGTCTATCCATTAAATTAAATAAATTAAAACCTTATTTTATTTAATCTAATACTATTTCTTTTAATTAAATAAATAAAAAATCTTTATTTAATTAATCTCTTATCATATTCCTCTCTTATTTGATTTAAATAAATCCATAAATTTGAGTCAAATAGGTCACATCATATAATCTCTAATTAAATTAATTAACGCTTGATTAATTTAATCTCTTATGATGTCCCATCCTCTAGATTTTGCAAATTGCATATGAAAATAGATTTAATTCATTTATTAAATCTCTATTTTCCTCACGAGGCATCTTTTGGAATATTCTCCCAAAATTTGAATTCAAAATTCAAGTCAACATGTACATCAACAAAGGAAATAACTTCATCTTACATGTCCTTTATTGTGAGCCAAGTGGCATTTATTGCATTTTCCCTTCCTGCCCATTGTCATTTCAACAAATTTGAAATTCAAAGAAAATATGCATTTATTAGCCTAGTCTCAAATCTTTGCACATCCTCCATCCACTCGCATAGATTGACAAGTGGCATCATGCCATTGGATGAATGTTCAGTCCCACATTGCTCAAATTTGGACATTCATCCGTAAACATTCTATAAATAAAGAGCTCATATCCTCATTTCATCATTCACAAATTATGCAAAGTTATTATGCTAAATATTTAGCCATTTTCATCCATCACCATTGAGTTCTTAGCTAGGTTTTTGCAGATTTTAGCTTGGAGCTCTCATCCTTCACCATCAAAGTGGATCAATCATCATCAACATATCAAGCTTGCATCTTAGGAATTGGGAAAGGGCCAATTTTCACATCAAATTGGCACCAATTCCCCCATGGGATCATGTGTTTGCTTTTCTAATTAGGATTGAATCTATATTTTCTTGTTTTATTGTGTTCTTCCTTTGTTTTCTTTCCTATTTTGAAGTTTGTAAATGGATTTCATGGGGAATCCTTGTTCATGCTTGCAATTGATTAACTAATGTGTTTATTCATTGTGTTTTTCAGGTTATTTGGATTGGGGTTCACACATTTGGTGCTAGAAGGAGGGCTGGATATCATTCTTTATCACTTTTCTCACAAATTTTCGCGTTTTTGTTCATACACAGGAAAATTCCAACGCTGAGAGCTCAACGTCGCTATTTTGGCGCCGCTGACCCTTCAACGTCGCTATATAGCACCGCGGGAAACTCAAAGTGTGACGTTGGACTCTTCGCGCCTAAAAAATTTGAATTTTTAACTCCGTCGCTTGACTGTTTGACTGACAGGAATTTAAAAAAAAAAAACTGTGACGCTGGGCAAAACTATGACGCAGTCATGAGTTGCACCGCTGGCAGGGAGTAAAAAGTGGAAATGGAATTTTAGCACGTGTCTTTTGATTAATGATCAATTTATATTCTGTTTTCTACTTTTTAATCTCTGTATTTTCTAGAATCTGACTGGTTTTCTCATTTGTAGGTTGGAAATCGAAAACGAAGAAAGGAGAAGCATGAGGATAATATTTTGCAAAATCAAAGTGTTTTTAAACACTTTAGTGTTTGTTTAACACTTTTTCAAGAAATTGTTATCTTTTCTTTCTTAGGACACTAATTTCGTTTGGGTTTAAAAAGAATCTTTTCAATTTCTTCTTGCAAAGGCTAAAATGAACATTAGGAATGCAACTTACTAGATTTTGTTTCTTTGGTTAAAAAATTGAACAAAGTATCTCTCACTTGTCTTTTGGTGCTTAAAAAGAACTCACATTTTGCTTTGTGGATTTTTTAAAAAAAAGGTGCAACTTTGTTTTCATGAGGGATTACTTGAACTAACCTCATTGAAAAAGGACGTATGCGCTTCTCTCGCGCTTTATAGCGATATTGAGAATCAAAAGGCCTTTTTCATGATTTTAGGTTGAGATAAAGCAATCACCTCCACACTTCGATTTGGGTTTAAAATTGAATATCTTGTGCGAGTGTGAGTGGGGGCATTATTGCATATATTCTCTCTCTTTGTTGCCAACAAAGATTGATCGAGTTACAAATATTGTTCTTTATTCACTTTTGTTTATCCTAGAGGGCCTGGCTTGGGGAAAAAGTACTCACCCAAGGGAACGACTCAACCAGTAAGACTCTAAATCCAAGAGTATTTCTAACCGAGATATAAATGTGGATATTGGAGTAAACGCCAATATCATGCAGTTGATTCTAACAAGATGGATCCAAAAGGGGACTCTTGCCGTATGGGTCAATCTCCATGAACGGAAAGTCCTTATTAAAAACCGTGTTCTAGAAATTTCCAAAATCCTTTGATCTATTTGTTGGTGCAAGAATGGTCATTCTGAAGCCACCCCACACTTTTACGATCTTTTAGTAGAAATGGAAAGCATGCCATGGGAGTTTCATGGGTGATGATGCTTGTCTGCCCTGATTGACGTTAATGAGCCGTGGAGGGGAGCCAGTGGGGTCAAGAATCTAACCATTTACTAGAGATAAGCGTAGCTGGACTTGTCCAAGTGGGAATCCAACAAATATTGTCTTACACATCCATAAGGTTGTAAATGGTTTCAAAATA
>VDFB02392373.1:0-17345 GCA_007258455.2 Sequoia sempervirens
AGAATACTGGAATTGTTGCTACTTTGGGTAATTTAATGCAAGTGAAGACATTGTGATTTGGTGCCTTTCTTGTGTTGAATTTTATCTAGCATGGTTCTTGGGATTCTATCTTTGGAATTGCTTAAGTTTATTTGATAGATGTGTTAGTTTTAATGTTAGATGAATTGATAGTGTTTATGATTTGGTACTTGAAGTGTTGTAGCAATCTCTGGTCCATACTTTTCACAACCAACTAATTGTTAGTTGCTTTGCAAAGTTAGCGTGGACTTTTATATTCATTGAGCTTAGTTCAATTGTGAAGGTTTATTCATTTTGATTGTAATAGGGTCGTTTTGAATGAATGTTCATGATCTGAAAATCTTTAATGCCTTAGAAGATTGCACTATTTATGTAGGGTTGCAGATTCATCTGGGTCAAGTAGAAATCAATTTATGAGGGATTGGTCCATTTCAAGTGTTTTGTCATTTGCATTGTTAATCTTAGGAGTAGTTTTAAATTTAGGAATCTCTTTGAAACCTTATCTCGTTTGCTATTTATTTTATCATTTGGGTTAAATTTAGGATTGGAAGTATCATCATATTGATAGATCTAATAAATTTAAAGATTCGGTATTTGCTTGTAGTAAGGTCCCTTTGTGATTACCAGCATTTTCACATTTATCACTGAGTTGTTTATGCATTGTCAAGACCTTACATTAGAGACCTTGGGGTTATCTCTTGAGGCTTCCTGATAGAGATTTATCTTTCAAGAGATAGAATATCATATTCTATTTGAGTTGTTGTTGTGCATAAAACACCATCAACAGTCACTTCTAAGGGAACAAAATAGAACTGTGAAGTAGGAAAGATACAAAAAAATATGATAAAGTAAATATATGAAGGCTAAGGTGACAAAGATAATCTCACAAAGATGCTCATTCTCCAGCTAGCTCTAAATGCACGTCCACCTACACACAAGAAAGAGGGAAAATTGTTGGGGGCTATATAAGGGTCTGTCTCAGTTAGATCCTTGTTTCGGTGTTTCCACCTCCACGAACAACCAAGATAGCAACGATAGAGAAATGTATGATAAAGAAGTGAAGAAAGAAAGTATAGGAATAACACTACAAAATAGTATAAAGCTACTCAACCAAATCGAAAAGGAGAGGAGCGAAACGTTACCACCTCCACCAAGAGCTCACTAGCCAATGATGGAGAAAGAAGGCTTGAACAATCACCATAGCCTCAATTGTGATGAAGGGAGGTGTTGCAAAACCTCAAGCCCACATTGCAATGGCCTGTTCTACACTTAATTTATGGAGCTGATGGAGTGTTGTTATTATTGCTATGAAGTGCCAAAGTGCTACTTGAAGTGATGGAAGTGAAGAGATTGCAAGAAGTAATACCAAAGAGATGAAGTGAATTCTTGGAGATTGTAAAAAGGGATGAGTTGCATGAATAATGAATCTTTTTGAAGGTGAGGTAAGGAGAATAAGGAATTTTTGAGGCAGTTGGTTGAAGAAGGATGTTACAAATCATTCCCAATAGGAAGCGTAACGCCTCTACCATCTTCAAACATAGGAATCCGTCAGGGACATGAGCGCACTAGGCAAATGTTTGGGCATTACGCATGCGTCTCTGACAAATATTCTTCTACCAATGTAAAAGATGAATGCCAACTGGACCGAAGGCAGCTTGTTGATGTGGAATTTCACCTTCAAATTTGGTTCTCTAAGGTGAGGAAGTGTAAAAGGGGAATTTGCATAAGGGGTGAAAATTCATGCCTATACATAAGCGCATGGTAGATGATTTCATGAAGTAATTTATTCACATCTAGTTTGAGCAATTTTATCATCTCTAGAAAAAGGTTGTAGATGCAATGGCTACCATGGATTCTTGTTGGACATGCCTTTTGATTTCCATGAATGTTAATTCTTATTCAAATAACTTCTTATCCCTATATACAATGCCTCTGACATTGAGATGATGTGTGAGATGGTTGGTCCTAAGTCCCCTTGGTACCATGACATATACACCTACTTCCATGATAATGTTCATCCCAATACACCATCTTAGGTGACACCTTATATCGTCAAAGCCATGATGGCTCTCTATTGTAGTATCTAAACACAACATAATCCAATCTTATGTTACAAGAAGTGCATAGTAGTGTTTGTGGGGCTCATACTAGTGGAATAGTCCTCGCTAAGAAGCTTCTTCAAATAGGTTACTATTGGCCCACCATGGAACATGATGCTTGTATGTTAATAAATGTATCCCCTATCAACAACATATAGACTTGATACATGTGCTATCTCAGGTGTTGCAACCCATCACTTTACCGTGGCCCTTTTCTCAATTAGGTATCAATTTCGTTAGCAAGATACATCCATCCTCATCTAATGGACATAAGTTCATTATAACCACGACCAAATACTTCACAAAGTGGGTGGAAGCTATCCCCATCACCCTCATCACTAGCCTCCAATTTTCAAAATTTAGCCTATACCATATCATCTGTCATTATGGTATTCCATCAACCATCATCACTAATAATGGTAGAACCTTTAAGAATCAATATATTCATAGTATTTATGAATAATTCTATATCCAAAACTATTGGTATACCCCCTATTACCCCTAAGGTAATGGTCAAGTGGAGGAAACCAATAAAACCTTAATCAAAATCCTTAGGAAGGTTGTCAATGAAACTATCCATGATTGGAACCTCTATCTCAACCCTGTTGTTTGGGATTATCATTCTAGCATTTGTACCCCTACTAGTGCCACTCCATATTCCCTTATTTATGGTGTCGAAGCTATCTTTCCAATTGAAGTTGAACTCCCATCCTTGCATATCTCATTGAAAATGATTGTATTCAAATCTACTTCATATAGAATATCTAGCTAACACAATCTCTCACAAGATTAGAAATATACACATGATCTTTGAGAGTGCCATTATTTTTGGACTGAGAACAAACTATAAGAAACTATCAACTCTCCTAAAATATAGGAAAATTACTAGGTCTTATTTCAATAGTAAATGAAATCTGGTGATGATAAGAATCTTATCAGGATGCTACATCAATTAATAAGCTAATTAAATTGAAGACCTGCATAATAGGGTAGAACTTATTGCAAGCCACTAACCATTGTTAATCCAAGTCTCTTCTTTCCTCCATGATTCAATAATAGCATAAAGTGAAAATATGGAAGGATCCATGAATAAGTCATGTTCACACTCTCTAACCATTGCCTGCATTAGCTTCAAAAAATTGTATGTGACGTAGTTGATTATGTAACATATCCAACATTTACCCAACAATTTTCACCTATGTTTTAACTTTGAAAGTGAATAACACAAGTTTCCAAAAACATGGAAACTAAATTTTTTCCTTTTTAATAAAATAATTGCACATTACATAAATAAAATAATATTACATAATACCAAGTAGATGAAACTCATCTTTTCAAATACATATTACAATTGATCCATGATCATGTTCATATACAAATTTATAACTTACAAGAGTTCAAGGTGAAGGTGTCCACCTATGGATCACACATCTTCATATTCTTCCATTTCACAAGCCTCAACTACCAATTGCAAGAGGGAGAGCATCACCCAAGGTTTATAAACAATCGAGCACACAAGTTTTCCACCCATAGTTAAACTATCAAATAAAGGTATTCATAAAATAACATCATAATCTAAATAGTAATGACATAATACCTCTATTAGGATTTCATCCCTTTCATTTCCAAGCAACATAACTTATTCAAACAATACAAATACCATACTATATTTTGGATATTATCATAATACCCTATTCTAGCTTATTTGCTATAATAATCAATCAATATAATTATGATAACAAAATATCATATCCCTTCCAACCTATAATTGGTCTAGCTAACAACATATAAACAATCTAGCTAATTGAACTTGCACACACATATTTTCTAGTAGCAACAATATGCACACAAATAATAGCTCAAACACTTTCCGATAGTAATAATACTTAGTTTCAAAATTAATAAGAGATATAAAGATAGTTATCTTAAGCATGCTCAATGGTATAAATTAGCTCCCAATGAATATCTTGAGACTCCTTGCTCAATGCAAATGGCTTAGCTTGTTGCCTCCTCTAATCTTAGTTCTTCTTATTGTTGTTACTCAGTTGATAACTTCAACTATACAACTCAGCCTATCCTCACTCTAAAACAAGTATTCTATGCTTTAAAAACTCTCAAATACGTTGCTCTCAACTCACAAAACAAATTGCTCTCAAACTCACAAAAATAATACAGAATGAAGAATATGAATGCACTCAAGAATGAACACCGAAAATGAACAACCAAACACCAAGCTACTGCCTTCTATTTATATAGAATTGGAAAGTAGTTTCTAGCTAAAAGAAACCTAAGTTTCATGCCACCTCTCTTCCCTTTGCCAGCTGTGGGCTTTGCTGGTCAAAACAGTTGCAATTTTATCTCTTAAAAAATCTCAAATGCCTCCTTCAAATCCCACGATCCTAGCTGACTATTTCTACATGTGATTTTCTATTCAATAACTTGGTAAAAAGCTCCAATAATATAGCATATATGGAGTCGAAAACATAGTTAGTTTATTCTTCTACCTAAGTCGTGGATTTTTCAAGCACATCACATGTTATTTTACCAAGTCAAATCTTTCTTTTAAAATCCACATGTGGGATTTATATACTCCTATTTGAATACTTACTCTATCATGGCTTTTCTTCCTTTTAACTTACAAATTATGCACCCTATGTAGGTGGCTTATGGTTTTATAACTATTACTTTTAAAAGCTTCCAAACATCTATTAATTTCCATCGCCATCTTGCCTTTTGGCGTGGCACTTTGCCTTCCACTCTATGCATGGTTACTCAGCATTAGGTGGCTACCTTGTGCATACTTTATAACAGCAGTTACATACTCATAACATGTTATATTATATCTATTTTCATCGCATTATAATATGTGTGACATATATTCCTCACGTGGTGGTTGTTATTAGCAAGGGTTTCTAAACTTTGCTTATGCATGGTGTATATACCACCTTATGCATGGTAGATTTACCTAAGTCTGCACTTATTAATGATATGTATATGTATCCGCATATAAATTCTATTATATATAATTTTGATATATACACATTAATATATATTGGTCATTCAAATAAGTAATATATATTAATATATAAATTAATATATTTATATGTCAATCTCATAATTATAAAAGTATGTATATATATATATATATATATATGACTATTATATATGTACTAATATATATGAAAATGTATATATATTATATACAAACATGACAATCATTTAAATTTATTCATAATATATATATACATATATACATACACGCACACACACACATACAGATAACTCGTGCTCATTGAAAGGATTTAACACTATGACTCAAATTAACTAACATTCAAAGAGAATCAAAGACAATCACCCAACATTCCTTTCAACCTAAAAGGCTATCGACATGGTTTAACACTTAGTGAGACATAGTTCAACTGACTTGACAAGGCTTGTCTAACCTAGGTGGTGAGTGTGTGTTTCTACTCATATAGACATACCAATGTTTTCCATACCAACTTCCTCTCCTAGGTGATACTCTCCCTCTCCCCACTGGAGGGTGCAAATCTTTCCTACATCCAACTCAGGGCAACATAAATGAAGTTAGCTAACAAACTCAAAATCATATTCATCATATATCATTTGCATCATTAAAGTGTTTACAAAAAAATCTCATCTTATTGAGTATTCATACATCTCATTCATTCATTGAAATTCCTTAAAACATATTTACTCATAAAAGATAATAGTAATATTTGGTAACTTAGAAATGGCGTGTAACAAATTACCTCCTTTGACTGAGTGAACCAACATCCTTTTTTTGTTGGTTGAAAGTACTTTTGTTGCAGGTTGACAAATCCTTTGCTACAGGGGCTAGTTTTGTTGAATAGGACAACTGAGAGGGGGGGTGAATCCGTTGTCACAAAATTAAGCTTTTAAATCATTCACCAGAAATAATCCTTAACACTGCTTAATTGATTAAACATTAAGTGCAAGTGTAGAAACTAAAAACCATCACACAAATACAATAACACCAAATTTACATGAAAAACCCAATAAGGGAAAAACCACGGTAGTTAACTCACACTATAGAGAATATCAATACCAATTACAAGATTCCTTTGCCAAAACAAGGACTCACTATCTGGATCAGGACTCACTGTCCAATAGGGCTAACCACCCGAAGGGCTCACTACCATAGAGATACAAAGAAGATAGAATAGATATGTTACAGAGAGAACAATCTCAATGCAACAAAGAAATCCACCACCCAATTTAATCAACCACTGCATGAAAATGCATGAATGATAGAGTACACTATGCTCACTACATCTAGAAGCTTCGGCATTTTAGGCTTCTGCCTAATACATACACTGCATCACACACACTCGCGTTCATCAATCTCACATCTATCTTTTATATTTGCATCTACTTTTTTCTTTGCTTCTTTCACCACTAACTCATTCTATATTTATACCATCTTCAACTTTGAAACATATCCAAAGTTGGCCATCAACATTAAATTCAAATTAGGTCGGCACTAGAACATTCTAGGGTAGAATTAGAATGAGGGTGACCCAAACACACACTTGATAAGGACCCAAATATATCCAACATGCTTCATCAACTCTGAAGATAGTGTTCAACACAAGGTCAACCAAACCAGTTTAAAACACATAGAACAATTAAGCACGAACCTTCCAGCTACCAAAATTATCTTCAATAAAATAATAGCAACTCAACTCTAGAACCCATGAGTCACAAGACTTTACCAAAGAAATTTGGTTAGCAGCAACTTCGACCAACAATCACGATCAACATATTTGAACCACACAAACATAGGAGCACATCCTGGAGCAAAGCCCAAAGCAACCACTGAATACTTGCAATCTTTCTTCAATACAATTTTCTCACTATCCTCAATATATGTAGCCAATAACCTACAACCATGACATTAATGAAAATAGCAATCAGTTGATAACCAATTGACAGTTGACATCAATGACAACACCTTCATTCTTTCCATTCTTGCAACAATCTCCCTCTTTGTCATTGATGGCAACACATGATGTGAAAAATCATCAAAGACAACATACTAGCTCTGAATGCACTTCTCAAGATTTTTTTTTCTATTTCTCCCCCTTAGTAGATAATCTTTTTCACATTCTTCCTCTTTTCTTTTTCCCATTATTTCTCTCCCCCTTTGACATCAATGGCAAAGGAAAAGGATATTTTACATTGATTTCCCCTTTGACATAAAAAATAGAATACATACAATGACAACACATGACACTACATGCTCCCCCTGAGAGGTAGCCACCAAAACATCAGTCCAATAGAAAGATAGATCCATAGATCCACCAAACTGATCCATCCTCATATGCATCTAGTTCAAGAAAGAAGGGGCAATAACCCCTAACTTATAGAAATACTCAAAAGTATCTTTAGGAAGAGCCTTCATAAATATATCAACAATCTGATCCTTCATTGGAATATTCTCAAGATTTACTTCATCCTCCACAACCTTCTCTCCCAAGAAATGACACCTAATATATATATATATGCTTTGTACTTGAGTGTATCACTAAATTCTTTGAAATGTTAATTGCACTTATATTATCACAAAAGATAGGAATAGGATCATTATACACCACTATGATATCTTTCAATGTTTATTCCATCCATAGAACTTATGTATAGCAAGATGCAACACCAATATACTCAGCTTCAACAATAGACAAGGAAACTAAATCTTGCTTTTTACTCAACCATGGTACCAATCTACAACCAAGAAACAATGCACCACCACTTGTACTCTTTTTATCATCTACGCATCCAACCCATTATGCATCTATATAAGCACTTAGTGTAAAGTTAGTATCCCTAGGATACCATAACCCATAATCTGGAGTGCCATTCAAATATTTGAATATTCTTTTAACATGTGTTTCCTTAGGATCTTCTTGAAATCTAGCCACAAGATAGACAACATGCATAATATCTGGTCTAGTAGTAGTCAAATACAATAGTCCACCAATCATAGATCTATGCTTGCTTGATCAACCTTAGGTGAATCGTCATCTTTACCCAATTTGCAACCAGTCACCATAGGAGCATATACCAGTTTGGAACCATCCCAAATTACTTCAACATCTCTTTCACATACTTAGATTGTGAAATAAAAATTCCTTTCTCTGTTTGATTAATTTGCAGCCCAAGAAAGAAATTCATCTCTCTAAATGTAGACATTTTAAATTCTTTTTGCATCTCTTCACCTGAAACATCTTACACATAGTTTCATTTCCTCAAAATAATACCATCAACATACACAACTACAATCAATATTTTGTCATTTTCAATCTTAAAGTACAAATTACTATATGTCGTACCTTTGTTAAATCCTTTCTGAATCAAATACATGTCTAACCTCGCATACCAAGCTCTAGGAGCTTGTTTCAATCCATATAAAGCTTTCCTCCAATATACACACCATATCCAGGTTGATGAAATCCTTAGTTGTTCCATGTAGACCTCTTCTTCTAAGCTCACCATTCAAAATACTAACTGACATCCATCTGATAGACCTTGAAATCTTTATGACCAACAAATGCTAAGAACATCTTGATAGTTTCCATTCTTGCCACTGGAGAAAAACTCTCCTAAAAATCTATGCCTTCTACTTGTGAGTAACCCTTACACACAAGCCTTGCTTTGTTTCTAACCACTTCTCCATTCTCATTCAAATTATTTATGAATACCCACTTAGATCCAAAAAAAAAATTATGTCAGTCTTGGGACTAATTCCCAAGTTTGATTCTTCTCAATCTACATAAGTTATTCTTTCATAGCTTCCTTATTTACATGCTTCACTTCTGATCTTCAACCTCAAAATAAGCCTGGAATTTACTTGTTAGCTTTCACAGCCTTGTCAATACTCCTTTGAGTGTATCTCAATGATAGGCTTTATGAATGATTCTTCTACACATATCTAGGTTTCTTAGGGGACACCACCAGAACTTCTTCTTCTCTTTCATTTTCTTCATTTTTCTTCTCTTTCTCATCCCTTTCCTATTCTTCCACAATTTATTCAATTCTTATGCAATTTTGATTATACAACCAATTGTCGGTGATCGAGGTCATAAAGCATCATCCATCCAACACCCTTAAGTTGATAGATATTTCCTTCAGATTTCTTTCCTACAACAATCACTGTTTTGGATCCTTTCTAGATCTCACATCTCTGATCCTTAAACACAAGATCATATCCTTTATTGCACATCTATCCAACACTCAAAAGATTATGCCTTAAACCTTTAACATAGTAGACATCATCAGTATTATGCTTACCATCAAAACTTACAGAACCTACCCACAAATTTTGCTTTTCATTATCATCTCAAACATAGCAAGTCTCCATCATATTTTTCAAGAGTATAACAAAACTTACTCTTATCACCAGTCATGTGATGTGAACAACCAATGGCAACAAGCCAATAGTTCTTTTCTTTTTTAGCATGTAGGGTAGAGATAACAGTACCTTCAATTTTCTCCTTCTCTGGAGGGATTTCCTTCATCTATTTTTTAGAATTAGTAGAAGTAGGTTCATCCTTTATAGCCGAAAATAAGCATTCATTGTCATTAGGATCCTCATAATCAAAATCCTCATTAGATATAATAGCATTCTCATTCACATAATATGCTCCATTGATCTTCTTTCCCTTCTTTTCTTTCTCATGTCTTTGTTTATTCCTCTTAGCTCTTTCTAGACACTTTGCAACATAATGACCTATTTCTGTACAACTAAAGCATTTAAAGGGTAACTTACCTTCATACTTTCTGGAGCCTTTCCTCATCCTTCTCACAAAGTTATCTTCTATTTTATTAAGATTTTCTTCATCCATATCTTCATCTTTTGTAGCCTTAAAATTAGTCTCTGATTTGCATCCATTCCTCAGATTCGGCTTCCTCATTTCATAAGATGTCAAAGATCCCAACAATAGATCTTTAGTGTAGGTCTTGTAATCTATACTCTGTTCAGTAGCACACACCTTCTCGCTATAAGCATCAGGGAGAGTTCTAAGAATCTTCTTTACAATTTTTGTTTCATCTATAGTAGCACCAAGTCCTCACATTTTGGCTACTATCTCATCCAATCTCTATACATAAGCTTTAACATTCTCATCTTTAGAAATATGCAGAAGCTCAAACTGTGTTTCCAGATTCTACAATTTTTCCTCTTTCACCCTTTCATCACCTTCATGTGCCCTTTCAAAAGCATCCCATACCTCCTTAGCAGTCTTCATATTTTGAACCTTAATCAACTCGGAATGTACCAAACAGTTCTTCAAAATGTACTCTTTATTGTTCCCTTCATGTGGTTTGATCTCATCAGTCGTACTTGGACATTAGTAGGAGTGTAAGGATTCTTGTAAGCTTTCTCCACATCATATCCACAATACTCCAAATACTCTTCCATCAGTATTTTCCAGATAACATAATTAGTTCCATCGAACCTCAAATAATCATAAGTTCATTTTTCCAGCCATCCTGGACCTTCCTCAAGTAGTTAAGCTCTTCACCAAGGAACCAAGATCTAATACCAATTGTTGAATAGGACAATTGAGATGGGGGTGAATTAGTTGTCACAAAATTAATCCTTTAAATCATTCACCAGAACTAATCCTTAACATTGTTTAACTGATTAAACATTAAGTGCAAGTGCAAAAACTTTAAGCCATCACACAAATACAATAACACCAAATTTACCAGGAAAACCCAATAAGGGAAAAACCACAGTGAGGATTAACTCACACTATAGAGAATATCAAAACCGATTACAAAGGCTCATTGCCAAAATAAGGACTTACTGTCTAGATCAAGACTCATTGTCCAATAGGGCTAACAACCCAGAGGGCTCACTACCATAGAGATACAAAGAAGATAGAAGAGATATGTTACAAAGAGAAGACAATCTCAATACAATAGAGAAATCCACCACAATTTGCTCAACCACTTGCAAACATGCATGAATGATAAAGTACACCTTCTGCTCACTACATCCAAAAAATTAGCATTTAGGATTCACACTGATCTACCACACTCGCATCACACACGCTCATTGATTTAAATCAATCTCACATCTATCTACTTTATTTCTTTTCTCTTATCTCTCTTTTTTCTTGCTTCATTTCACCACTAACACATTCTACATTTATACCATCTTCAACTTTGAAATATATCCAAAGTCAGCCATCCAACATTAAATTCAAGTTAATTCAATGCCAAAACATCCTAGGGTAGAATTAGAATGAGGGTGACCCAAACACATGCTTGATAAGGACCCAAATAGATTCGACATACTTCATCAACTCCAAAGATAGTGTTCAACACAAGGTCAAAAAAACCAGTGTAAAACACATAGAACAATTAAGCACAAACCTTCCAGCTACCAAAATTATCTTCAATACAATTATAGCAACTCAATTCTAGAATTGCAAGTCATAAGACTTTACCAAAGAGGAATTCAGACCAACAACATTTCTCCCGAACCATAGCTAGAAACACAAAAAACCATAATTCACAACTGGTGAACATAACTCGCACTATACAATGAATTAGTAGCCAAAAATCTAGATCTAGCAACTTCCAACAATCACGATCAACATATCTAAACCACACAAACATAGGAGAAAATCCCAGAGCAACCATTGAACACCTACAATCTTTCTTCAATACAATTTTCTCAATATCCTCAACATATGCAGCCAATTACCTACAACCATGACATTAATGACAACAACAACTAGTTGATAACTAATTGACCAGATGACATTAATGAAAACACCTTCATTCTTTCCATTCTTGCAACAAGTTTATTACAAAGTCATATTTCATCATTAATAACTATAATTAATCATAAAAATCCATTAAATTCCATAGACAATCAAAGATTCACAGAACCATTTATCAATATAATTTTTACCATCTTTAATGCTTTAGATACTTAAAATATATGAAAAGGTATGAAAATGTCTTTGAATCTTATCAAAAATATGATGAGAAGTATGAAACTAAAGCAAGGAAAATAAAACATTTCTAAGGCTCATCATACACCACCATTTAATTTTACATGATAATTGAATGGGTTTATGTAGAGTACGAAATATACTTTCCTAATAATAATAATGATCCTTTTGGATTCTCCTCATCTATCTCTATAATGAACCTTTCCACCTCCTTGTGTAGAACATACTTTTGTTAATCCTTAAGATTTTACTTTTCTTTCTTATCCTATTAATCCATACTCATCCAATACCACTATTTTTTAGGGGTTGATTAAGGATCTTTATAATTCACTCCCTCCTACATTAGTGAGAATATAGTTAATCTTTATGAATCACATTTTTTGTTTTCATATTGATCCCTATTTTTGGTTAGTTACCTCATTCCATTTATCCTCCTATCACCATCTCTCCTCCTTTATATATTCCATGTAGATCTTAGACATAAACTCATTTAATGATGTTGTTGAAATCCTTTCTCTTATATCAAGGAAACCTCTCCTAAATACATATCCCTTCCATTATGTTTATCCACATTTCTTACCCACTTCCCCTTCCACACCAATCCTTATACTAGAGGCATGCTTATCTATTTATTGTGAGCTACTCCCATCCCCTGTCCTACCATTATAGCACACATGTTACTCCCTCTTCCTCTTTACGTGATATTTCTTATGTGTACTTCTAAATTTAGGAGATTAATACAAGAATGCATACTCTTATTCTTCAACTTGTTATGCTACCTACTCCAAACCCCTATGGTTATCTTCTCCTTTGGCTCTTAATATTATCACATACTATTTAACCATAGGAAATATTGAGACTATTTTTTTTTATAAGCATAATGGTAAATGAGGCCCCTCATATCATAGGATACACTTCTTTGCTCGATGCTAGGTGCATACATGCAATGATTTTTTTTTGAAAAAACACTTTTCTAGTACCTTGATAGCCCATGAATTAGGTTGGTTCTATAATCTACCTCTTTTTTTTCCTAAACCCCTTTTCTAAATTTATGCATGTGTTTGTAGTATAACATGGAACCTACAATTTACCCACACTTGATGCAATGCAAACAAGATCCTCATAAAAGTGTTGGGAAAATTTCTTCTCACTTATTTTTTTTATTATCCACTTGAGCTTTCAACCTTATAATGGATTTCTCCAACCCGTTTTAATTAAAATACCATGTCATTATCCAGAATTAAATAAAAATTCAACACTATCATTCTCTTTCTAACTTATACCTTGCTAACATTAGGTTAAACAAATATTTCTAGAGAATCCTCACCTTATTTATAATGACCCTTCTACTACCCTCCACCCACAAATTCCCGTGATGACCTTTCCCCAAACACTAAACCTTCTTCTCTTCCATACAAACATGAAGACATCCTGCAAATGTTTTACTAACCCTCCAAAGCATATCCTATTCATTGTCTTGAAATCTAAGCTAATAACCTTTCCACATGTATAATTGATAGAACCTCCTAAACAATATCCTTCATCCCTTATTTCATGTATATATCATAGAATGCTTGGAAAATATATCAATCATTTCTAAACTCTAAAAATAATATCCAGCATCTCATTAATGAGGGTGTTATCACAAATTCTCCTTATAGTTCACATCTCTCGTCTTATTGTGATAAAATATTACTTTGGTAGAAAATATCATTTAATAAACACAAAACATATTTCACCATTACCTTCTTGTTACACAAATTTCTATACAATATTCCATGCATGTATATTTCATAGCTTCCCCTTCTATTATTGATAGTGTAGAACTTATAGCTCCCCCTTCTATTATTGATACTGTAGAACTTATTTCCCTTCTTGATGATCATCCCCAAACCATTATGGAAATCCCTTCTACTAGTCCTATTTATACATTTGATATGGTTATGGAGCTCATCCCTTCCTTTAATAATACTCCACATAATACCATTACAAGTATTCCTCCTCTAAATTCTACTTTCACTATGGACTTGCTTCACCTTTTAAAGCATTCTATTAATACATTCCCTCTTCCATGATGCACTTGGTTGAATTCTCCTCTAATAATTATGGTATCATTAATAACATAATTGTTGATGGCCATTTCACTTTTATTACTTATTGATTTCTTCTTTTGTTGTGTATTGTTATTCTTCCATGATTATTTCCAATGCTACTTTTACCTCCTATCGATATCTATGTATTTGGGATAATGCAAGGCATTGAGGTGTGCCTTTTTAATGCTAGAAAAACCATCCAAGATATCCAATTTTCATCATTTCCACTATTTTGTATCTCCTCATATTTTTATATATATTCTTTTGTATGTTGTGATCACTCATTTATGTTTTCCTTTTCTTGGTTAGTTGGGGATGATGAAAAGTTTTCTAGTATCTTTACCAACTTCACATTGACCTAATGAAACTATATCCAACCACCCTATTTGTTATATCCTACTTCCTTATTATTACTTCCTTTGTGCTTGTTAGTTCATGTTCATGGGGAATGATTGAAAATTACTAATATTTTATAATCTACACACACATATCCTTTTGTGTTATATTTGTATGTTTTATTGCTTTACTTTATGATCCTAATCCTCTTATTTATTCTCTATCATCTTTACTTCTCTTTTTTTTTACATATGTTGTATGAGATTTCCATGTTCTATTAATAATTCTTATATGACATACATAGTCTCTCATATCTTTATGTCCTACACTACTTGAGTCTTCACTGTGGGGGGAAATTGTCTATACATATTTTTTGGGGCATTGTTTCATTGCATGCTCTCCCTTTCTTTCCTATTCATAAATGATATTATTTTCCTACTTTCTCTTATTAAACATGTTGCTTCCTTCTTACACCTTATTGGGGGTAACTCTCTTGCTTCTTATTCCTTCCTTACATTATACACTCTCTCCTATCCTACAAGGACACTTTTCCTTTCTATTGATACATACTCCTTAAAGTTGATTACATCCTTTAGAATACAATCAAGTTAAAGGGGACCATATATTTTTGTATTATTTTAATCATACTTCCAAGTATCCATTTTCCTTATGGTTCTTGCATCCAATTTATATTTAGATGGACATTTTAAAAATTCTTTGTTAATGAGTCAACCCCCTTTGTTGATGTGTGATAAGTGTAGACACAGCACACAAGTATGCAAGTGCCTAATATATAATGATGTGGCATTTGGTAATGTAACATTGATGTAAGCTCTATGATTCTTTGAAATGGTATTTAAATGTGACATTTGTATGTAAACTAATGACCTAGGATTGACCTTAAATATAATATCCTAGATGTTCAATTTGATATGTTTTGATGCACAAGCTAACAAGTAACAATCTCTTTTTGAAAGTGTCAACCTTGAGAATAAGAAGTTTAGAATTTTAATGGTGGGATATGATTGTTGGGAAATTTGTCTCAACCTTGCACCCTAATGTTAACAAGAAAAATATGATTTTTGGGAAATAAGCACAAACATGTAATTTTCAAGGTACTAGAGGTTGACTTTTTCCTTTTAAAAAATATCAAAATGGGTCTTAATTGGAGCAAGAAAATTGTTAGGAAAAGTATGTTGCACACCTTACACAAGGAAAAATTATTTTAATTATGTAAAATAAACATTTATTGATGGTGCGTCTTTAGAGATGTGTTTAGCCACAATAAATATTTATTTAGCTCCACTTGTAAATTTGTATGTGGTATTTGTTAGACATTTTTTGTGTGAGTTGTACATTAGAAAATGTTTAATATTAAAAAAAAATACTAAAAAATAAATGTTGGATTGAATGGTTTTGTGTACTCATAGTTGGAGGCACATGATTTTACCTTTACCACTTGATTGTTTTGTATGAGCTTGAATCTATAAAAGAAAGCACATGTTTGTTGGTTTGGGTTAGATTGTTGGTTGTTTGACTTGTCTATCTTGTATATTGAGATCTCTTGTTGAGTGTATATGTGAAGCATTGCATGGGATGTGTAGTTACATGCTTGAACACATGGAGGATACATTGGAGGAGCTTGATGTTTTAGACGTATTCATGAAGTCTTTGTAAGTGTATTGTAATTTTTTTTATTGTTGAATACTACATTAAGTGTGGATGCTTTTAGAGATTGGGTTTTTCCCTCTTAAGGATTTTCTTAGGATACATTCTATGTAATCTTGTGGTATGTCTTTGATCTTTGCATTATGGTTATTTTGTAAGCTTGTATGCATGCCTTTATCTCATAAGGTTATGTGGGAAAGGGTTCAATCTAGCACAAATTACGATGGCATGGATCTCTTTGAGATCTTCAATTAAAAAAAGGGCTTTTAATTGAATTCCCAAATAAAAAATTATGACCCAAAAGTTAAGCCTCTTACATTAAAATGTAATAATATTTATGACCATAAGAGAGTTGTAAGGAGGAGTTGCATTTGTTGACCAATTTATAATGTATGTTATGATATGCCATTTAAGAAATATTTGATTGGAGATAATAGAGCCAAAAATGAAGTGCCCTAATTGGTGAGTGGATTATGACAAGCTTATAACAAGTGGAAGGAACATACTATTTTTAATTTTTGGACTCATCTTGGGATTTGGATGTTGGATTTTGACTGGGGACTGGGTACCACATTTTGGGTGGTTTTATCTCATGGTTTCTTAAGTACCATTTGATGGTTTCATGTATTATTTGTTGAATGAAAAAAACAACTAAGAGGGGGGGTGAATCAGTTGTAGCAAATTAAAAGAAAAAAAACCCTCAACAGTAATCAGATCCATATGCATTCATTAAACCCTTATTTTATTAAAGTGATTAAACATGAAATGTAGATAACAAAAATTGAAATAAAAACACCATACACAAGAGAACTCTAGATTTACATGGAAAACCCAATGAGGAAAAAACCACAGTGAGGATTAGCTCACAATATAAGTAATTGCAAAACTGGTACAAGGGCTCGCTACTAGAATAGGACACACTATCCAAAAATGCTCATAGCCAAGGCTCCCTACCATAGAAAGAACACAAGAAGATAGAAGAGAAATGTTACACAGAGAACAACTTCTCAATGCAACAAGGGATCCACTACAAATTCTCCAACACTTTCGCAACCTTGCATGAAAGATTTCAAACACCTTTAGCTCACTGCCTTCAAGAATCCAACACTTTGAATTTTGCATTT
>VDFB02392374.1:0-16201 GCA_007258455.2 Sequoia sempervirens
CATGTTTATTTTGATTTCTAGGAACTGAAAGAATATTAAAAGCATCAAAATTTTCTATCAAATCCCATACTCGATGCTTATACTTTTTAAGTGAATTATTCTTTGCAACATTCATATTTCTAACTTGATTCACTATTAATTCTGAATCAATATAGACTCGTAAGCATTTGATACCTCTCTTTCGGGCCCATTCTAGGCCATGCACCAATGCTTCATATTCAGCTATATTATTTGTACAACTGAAAGCAAACCTGAAAGCTAAATAATACTTGTTTTCATTTGGTGAAACTAGCATGGCTCCACCACCAACACCTACACTACTTCTCGAACCATTGAATTAAATCTTCCAAAGCTTATCTTCTATCTCTACAGGTTACTCTTCCTCTTTGATCAGATTAGGCATTACAATATCAGGTTCACGAATCATATAAAATCCTAATCCTATCTCATCTATATACTGAAAAGGATCAAGCTCATGATCTTTGGTTGTCCATTCATCTAGATTCACATTTTCTATAGGGGTGTTCTGATCTAAGGTCATGGTTTATTACTCCAGTACAAGGGTGATGTAGAGGTTAGCATTTATAAGATTCAGGACATATGGCTCAATATGGTCTTTGGCTAGAGGTTCAGACTTTATGGTTACTTTCATACCATATCTTGTTCCAAAAAATAGATGAGACCAATCAGAAGACAAAAACCCACTCAGTTTGGCTGTAAAATATCTTGAGAGACAAATGGTAAAATGAGGTGGTAGGTTGATAACATGTATATCCTAATGAATGGAAAAATTTGGGGAAGCATGCAAGGTAAGGGCTAAATTCTTAATCACACCAACAATTTTAACAACAGATCCATCCAATTGAACTACGCCTTTCTGGGAGTTAGGCTCATAAACAAGACCTAGTTTATCGACTAAGCTCTTAGGCATAACTAAGCTACTCACACTAGAATCCACCATTAAATTATGTACTATCTTATTGCCAATAATCAAACTCAAGTAAAATGGAGGAGGCTTTACCTCTTTATTTTTCTACTCATTTTTAACCTCAAGGCCATTTGCAAGTACAACTTTAGCACTTCCTTGATTAGCACCATCAAAAATGGAGAGTTCAACCAGGGCCTCCTACAACAAAATCTTTTGACCAAAAATATGTAAAGCATCTAAAATTGACATGCTGACTGTGGCTTTCTTGAGATGTTCAACAACATTGAAAGAAATAGGGCTCACCTTTCGTTGACTTTTAAGAGCAGCAGCATCGTTTCCCTTCTGCAAAGGCTACGACTGCATCTTGGATTGATCTTTACCTAGTATATCTTTGCCTCTTTGTAGAATTCGCACTCTAGGATGGGCTGCAGAAGTAACATGAGGTAGAGAAACATGTGACTTGTCCTTATCAGACTGTTGTTGTACATTTCCAACTTGTTGCCCCAAATCCATAGCTCTTTTTTTTGATTTGGTATTAGCTGAAATAGGAGAATTCTACCGGTCTTGACCATTCATGCCACAAAACTCAGAACTATGCCAGTTCGGCAAGGCGACTTCAAAGTTATCTTGTTGTTTTTTACTCTGATTTGTAACATTTTCCAAACTAGCATAGTTGTTCTAGACCATTAAGGCTTGATTTCTTATGTCATTCACACATGTTGATTGGTTATGGGGATGATTGCATGGATAATACCAATCACAATCCTAGGAAATGTTATTTTGTGGTACAAGTTCCTTTGATGAACTGGAATCGTTTGGGTTAAAGGGCTGGAAAGGTCTAGGATTAAAATTCATTTTTTGGCCTTGATAATCATTTTGAAAGGCTGGTCTATTTTGTTGATTCTGCTGATAAGGGGCTTGATAAGGCTTATGCTCTTGGCCAACATGTTTTTTTATGCTCACGAGATCATTTCCAAAAAAATTTAAGTATATTTTGTATATCTTGAAGCTCTTGGGACTGGGCTGGAATAGAGATTTCTTGAGTTGTGTTTTGATAACCTATTACTAGAACAGGCGGGACAACAGCTAAAGGGGGTAAAGTGATTGTTAGTGTAATTAATATTTAATTTCACTTGCATAACTTTACTTAGGTAATATTTAATTCCTAGGTTAATTATTCTCATCCTTATCTTGTTGAGCTATCTTGTTGCTCAAGATAAGATTAGGGTTATGCATCTTTGCTTTTATAAAGCAAATCATATCTTGTAATTATTAAATTCCTGAATAATATTATTTTGCATATCTTCTTGCAAAGCTCTTGTTTTTTCTGATTTTATCTTCTGGTTTGCATTTCAGATCTTAGTTTCTAACATTTTTTAAAAAAAATAATTAATTTTCAGTGTTTTGTCCCACTGGGTTTTTCTTCTCTACCTCATTATTGCTTTTGTACTTGGGTACCTAATCAGGCCTTGTTGTCAGGACCCATTCATGCTTTCTTGCATTCATATTAGTTTTAGGTGCATGCTTTTTTTAGTCTCCCTAAGTTGCACTTATGGGAGGTGTTAGTGTAATTGATATTTAATTGCACTTGTGTAACCTTACTTAGGTAATATTTAATTCCTAGGTTAATTATTCTCATCCTTATCTTGTTGAGCTATCTTGTTGCTCAAGATAAGATTAGGGTTTGTTATCATGGAATCTAGCAATGCTCGATTCATGGATAACCCCCCTACGAAACTTGTCAGTTTCCCAGGTTCGTGAAGTTCAAGCACGCAAAACGAGGTGATTTTCAAGCCACCTCAAAATGCGTTCCAAAGCCTTGAATAATCAATTCGAACATTCCCCAATGTTCACCTCGCGAAGACCTTCAAAACGAGCTCCTTCGCGAAGTCTCACTATTCGTACTTAGTGAATTGCGAAAAATGCAGTGGTACTAAAAAAGTGTGCTCCTGCCCTGAAGCCAAAATTTGGCTAAGTACAAAAAGTGCAAGGGCGCTAAAATTTAGCACCCCTACATGAAAGTGAAATTTTTAAAAATGTAATAGCTCTAAATTTTAGCGCCATTACACTTAACTTTTTCTTGGCCCTGGCACTTTTCTTCATGATTTTCGTTTTTTTCGTCAATCATGCCACTTTTCATGCCTAAATTTATTACTCGACTTGAGTTAGGTTTTTGATTTTCTCTTTTGCTTAAAAGTGTTTTAATTCACCATTTTCATTGTTATGATCTTTTTCTTTCCTCTCTTCATGCTAGGCGAGTTTTCTTCAAACTACAAATACGTTTTTTTTTAGAATTTCGCCTTTCCTCTTCAGCACTCTTTGCGTTTCATTTTGGTAAGTCGTTCCTCTTTATTAATCTCCTATTCTCCTTACATCTATTTTCCAAAACCATGTTTCAGATGCAGAGGCGCTGAAAAAGTGTACCCTTGCACTTTGAAATATTTTTCTAACACTTAGATGCAGGAGCGCTATTTTTTAGCGCCCCTGCATCAAAGTATGAATTCCCAAAAGATGTAAGGGCGCTGAATTTTAGCGCCCTTACACTTTTCCCAGTTTTTTCTTAAAACACTTCCATTTTTCCCAGTTTTGCTCCAAACCTTATTTTTTCCACTTCATGCATCGTTTTTTGTGCATCATCCTTCGTTTTATGCTTGCTCGACATTGTTGCTCGCTTTGCACTTCCCAATGCTGATTTTTCTGCTAACGCCTGTTGATTCACCATCCTTGCAGTTTCTCTCCAGATCTTGTCAAGTGATCCTGAAGGTGATGTCCTTTGATCTTGGTTCTTCCAAATAAAAAGTTCATGAGGAGACCAGGAAGAAGTATGAAGACTCCGCGCCCAAGCAAAGAAACATGAAGAAGCTTCTTGATCTCTAATGTTGAACATTTCCGGTGCATCTCTTTATGCACCTTGTAAATATTTCTCGACATTTTTGAATGTCTTTTTGTAAATTGTAATTACACCAAGCTCAAAGATGTAATATTTTGAAAACAAATTACACTTTGACTTTGGTCAAAGTTAGGTGAGATCTCCTAAAATCGCTCACCTAACTTTCCTTAATTTTCTCAATCAGTTTCCTATTTTTACTCATCCCTCTTTCTATATAATGTGAGGGATTTTCATTGTAAAAGGATCCTTTAGTATTTTGCAATGAAGTGCTGCCCTTTTTGAAGAAAAATTGTAAAACTTTGCGTTCATACTTTGTGAATGGAATTCGATCAATAAAGAAGAGGATTGCAAACCAAACTTTGCATTGGATTCGATACTTTTATAAATTGATCTTATTGGTGGTAATTAGGTGATGAAATATGAAAGACTCTAAGTGATTTATGTAAACTTTGTGTTGCATCTATTATTTAGATTTGCATTTGTGTCTTTGTTTATCTTTCAGTTGAATAATCTACAAGACATTGTGCTTGTAATTGTTCATGCTCTTGGATAGTTTTGTTGAATGATCTACGAGACTTTCTGCTTGTAATAGTTCATGCTCTTTGATAATTTGGTTGGATGATCTACAAGACTTTGCGCTTGTAATTGTTCATGCTGTTCGAGGAATTGCTGTGTCTAAGAAGACTTTGTGCTTCTAATGTGACAAACGATACATTTTCACATATCCAACATTGAAAAAGCTACGGAACGACTTTGTGCCTTCGTGAGCTTTCCCTTTTACTTTATTTGTCTATTATTAATCACTTCTGGTATCTCTACGCTTTGCTTTGACAAGATAGAGGTATTGGTATTACTGCTAGTTGTTAGTTTAAGGTTATCAAGAATTGTAAACTTCCAACGGTGAAGCATTGTAAACATCTTCTCTAAAAAAAGAGAGAAGGATGAATGTAACACACCCCCCCCACTCCGTAAGTTTCATTTACATTTTGTAATTACTTGTTTGTTTTACTATCACTTCTGTTAGCAGTAAGAAGGGCGCCTCCCCTTTCCGAGAGGAGAGATTTACATCTCACATAGCTGTGGCTGAAGTCCAAGTTGTGTAATCTATTGAAAACCTGATTACATAATTTTCACCCAACAATTTTTTGGTGACTCCGCTGGGGACACGATACACATTCTAAAGCCTCATGCTTTCGTTTGAAGTATACCTGTGTCCTTTTCTATTGTAATTTATTTTCTTGTAAGTTTTTCAAGATTTCACCAAGGACATGTAAATGGCTGCTCAAGGTCCTTGGGGAAATGCTTTTGGTCCATTGAGCCTAGTTCTACCCTTACATGCTCTTCCTGAAGGCTCACGAAAGAACTTTCCCAAGTGTTTTGGTGATGGACAACATCCTGACGAGCACGTTGCTACTTTCTGCATCGCTTGTGGAGTTCATGGTGTTGAATATGAAGATGTATCTATAAGGTTGTTTGTGGAGACTCTCCAAGGCGTTGCTGCAGATTGGTTTTATCATTTGGCGCCAAGTACCATCACAAACTGGGCAACTCTCATAGCCAAGTTTGAAGGAAGGTTCAAGCCTCCTGAAGACGCTCATGCTTTGTTGGCTCAGCTCACCCAGTTGAAGAAGGAATCTCACATGCCCATGCACGAGTTCATTGCTCACTTCAATAAGTTGACACGAAGAATTCCAACTGTTGCTCAACCTATAGCTGAGAATTTGAAATGTTTCTTTGTAAATGCTCAAGTTCCCAAGGTTGGTTTCCTATTGAGAAGAGCAGCCCCAACTACTCTTGCAGTTGTGCAGACCTTGGCGATAAAAATTGAAGATGATCTCATTCTTGCTGGGCAAATAAAAATTGACTCAGATGAATCTGAAGAAAGCTCTTCTTTGGAGTTATTTTCTTCCATCACAAGGAGGGATCCTATGGTGCAAAGGTTGGCAAATGAGCTATTTGACCTCAAAAAGCAGTTAGCTCAAGGCATGTTTTCTGTGCCTTGCAAGGATGTACCAAGGAGGTCAATTTCAAATGCTGCTCCTAATTTTGATGTTGGTAATCAACACAAGTTATCTTCACCTCCAAAGAGGCTTGCTCTTGAGGTACCATTAGTAAAAGGAGGGGTGAAGCATCCTGACTCCGATCCAAGTGATCTCGCTATTCTCTTCCATGAAAAGGAAGCATACATAGCTGGCGACTCCCATTTCTGGTTTATGCAGTCTCAGAAAGCCATTGATGAAAAGCAAGACGATGAAAGTCATTTTGCTGAAATTCAAGTAAATGAAGATGATCTTGTCTTGAGATCTCAAAAATTGGACATGCATAAAGGTCTCAGTCAATTTGAAAAGAATGCATATGTGTTTTCGGATCATGAACTTGAACACATGTTGCATAAAAGAACTTCCCCAAGGCATGATGAGTACCTTCTTATAAATTATTCAGATTTTTCCAAGTTTGAAGATGGTGAACATCATATTGAGGTATGTAGTGCAGTCATATCTTCATCTGAATCACATGAAGGAGATCATTTCGAGCAACATGAGGTTACCATGGTTGATGAATCAGTTGTTCAAGTAGCAAATGGTAAAAAGCATTCAATCTTTGACCAATCAAGGGAATGTCCCAAAAGACATCTTGCTTGGTTGGAGGCCGATGGGAAGACAAAGGTTTTAGCTGCACCTGAGCGTGAAGATAAACTTGAGGATGTAGCTAAAGATGTATTTGTAGATGCGCAGGAGCAGTCTAGATTCGATGATTCATTTTGGAGCAGCAGTATATCTGATATATTTTCAGAGGTGTCTGAACCTATTCATCTCTTTCCAGAAGCAATGCCTCAACTTCATCTACATGTAGCTGCTAATGATCATGGAAGGCCTTGCAAGCTGTTTAAGAAAGGCAGCTATTTTTTTGAACCTATGAATGGTTTCATTTGAGAAGATTTCATTGATGGCTAGTTTTAATTAGGTAGGTTTTTCCCTTTTCAATAAGTGCATTTGCATAATTTTGCATCTTGTTTTCGTAAAAAAAATTTCGTCGTTGTATCCTGACTCCAAGCCCAATGGATGGATAAAGGCACTTGAATTTTTGAGTTCTTCTCCCTTCATTCATTTCAAAGAATAGTTGAAGGAAGATCCCCAACAGGAGCCTGTTGTTATCATGGAATCTAGCAACACTCGATTCATGGATAACCCCCTACAAAACTTGTCCATTTCCTAGGTTTGTGAAGTTCAAGCATGCAAAATGAGGTGATTTTCAAGCCACCTCAAAATGCATTCCAAAGCCTTGAATAGTAAATTCAAGCATTCCCCCATGTTCACCTCGCGAAGACCTTCAAAACAAGCTCCTTTGCGAAGTCTCACTATTCGTACTTAGTGAATTGCGAAAAATGTAGTGGCACTAAAAAAGTGTGCTCCTGCCCTGAAGCCAAAATTTGGCTAAGTACAAAAAGTGCAAGGGTGCTAAAATTTAGTGCCCCTGCATGAAAGTGAAATTTCTAAAAATGTAATAGCTCTAAATTTTAGCGCCATTACACTTTTTCCTGACACTTAACTTTTTCTTGTCCCTAGCACGTTTCTTCATGATTTTCATGTTTTTCGTCAATCGTGCCACTTTTCATGCCTAAATTTATTACTCGACTTGAGTTAGGTTTTTGATTTTCTCTTTTGCTTAAAAGTTTTTTAATTCGCCATTTTCATTGTTATGATCTTTTGCTTTCCTCTCTTCATGCTGCGCGAGTTTTCTTCAAACCACAAACACGTTTTTTCTGAGAATTTCGCCATTCCTCTTTAGCACTCTTCGCATTTCATTTTGGTAAGTCGTTCCTCTTTATTAATCTCCTATTCTCCTTACATCTATTTTCCAAAACCATGTTTCAGATGTAGAGGCGCTGAAAAGGTGCGCCCTTGCACTTTGAAATATTTTTCTAACACTGAGATGCAGAAGCGCTATTTTTTAGCGCCCCTGCATCAAAGTCTGAATTCCCAAAAGATGTAAGGGCGCTGAATTTTAGCGCCCTTACACTTTTCCTAATTTTTTCTTAAAACACTTCCATTTTTCCCAGTTTTGCTCCAAACCTTGTTTTTTCCACTTCATGCATTGTTTTCTGTGCATCATCCTCCGTTTCATGCTTGCTCGACATTGTTGCTCGCTTTGCGCTTCCCAATGCTACTTTTTCTGCTAACGCCTGTTGATTCACCATCCTTGCAGCTTCTCTCCAGATCTTGTCAAGTGATCCCGAAGGTGTTGTCCTTTGATCTTGGTACTTCCAAATAAAGAGTTCATGAGGAGACCAGGAAGAAGTATGAAGACTCCGTGCCCAAGCAAAGAAACATGAAGAAGCTTCATGTTATCCAGTGTTAGACATTTCCGATGCATCTCTTTATGCACCTTGTAAATATTTCTCGACATTTTCGAATGTCTTTTTGTAAATTGTAATTACACCAAGCTCAAAGATGTAATATTTTGAAAACAAATTACACTTTGACTTTGGTCAAAGTTAGGTGAGATCTCCTAAAATCGCTCACCTAACTTTCCTTAATTTTCTCAATCAGTTTCCTATTTTTACTCATCCCTCTTTCTATATAATGTGAGGGATTTTCATTGTAAAAGGATCCTTTAGTATTTTGCAACGAAGTGCTGCCCTTTTTGAAGAAAAATTGTAAAACTTTGCGTTCATACTTTGTGAATGGAATTCGATCAATAAAGAAGAGGATTGCAAACCAAACTTTGCATTGGATTCGATACTTTTATAAATTGATCTTATTGGTGGTAATTAGGTGATGAAATATGAAAGACTCTAAGTGATTTATGTAAACTTTGTGTTGCATCTATTATTTAGATTTGCATTTGTGTCTTTGTTTATCTTTCGGTTGAATAATTTACAAGACTTTGTGCTTGTAATTGTTCATGCTCTTGGATAGTTTTATTGAATGATCTACGAGACTTTCTGCTTGTAATAGTTCATGCTCTTTGATAATTTGGTTGGATGATCTACAAGACTTTGCGCTTGTAATTGTTCATGCTGTTCGAGGAATTGTTGTGTCTAAGAAGACTTTGTGCTTCTAACGTGACAAACGATACATTTTCACATATCCAACATTGAAAAAGCTACGGAACGACTTTGTGCCTTCGTGAGCTTTCCCTTTTACTTTATTTGTCTATTATTAATCACTTCTGGTATCTCTACGCTTTGCTTTGACAAGATAGAGGTATTGGTATTACTGCTAGTTGTTAGTTTAAGGTTATCAAGAATTGTAAACTTCCAACGGTGAAGCATTGTAAACATCTTCTCTAAAAAAAGAGAGAAGGATGAATGTAACACACCCCCCCCACTCCATAAGTTTCATTTACATTTTGTAATTACTTGTTTGTTTTACTATCACTTCTGTTAGCAGTAAGAAGGGCGCCTCCCCTTTCCGAGAGAATAGATTTACATCTCACATAGCTGTGGCTGAAGTCCAAGTTGTGTAATCTATTGAAAAGCTAATTACATAATTTTCACCCAACAGGGTTATGCATCTTTTTTTTTATAAATAAAATCATATCTTGTAATTATTAAATTCTTGAATAATATTATTTTGCATATCTTCTTGCAAAGCTCTTTCTTTTTCTGATTTTCTCTTCTATGGAAGGCTTTTCTGGTTTGCATTTCAGATCTTGGTTTCTAACATGGTATCAGAGCCTTGATTTGCAGCCCCTTCTCAAATTTTTGAGAAAATCATTACAGAGTTTGTTCGGGATTCCTCAAGGGTATCATGCCTTGATTTCATCTATGAGTCATTTTGGATTAGATTGGGCTTCACCATTGGATTCAAAGCACTGGAAAAAGTTAGGATTGGCTTTTGTTTTGCAGATTTTGGTCATTGTTTTCCAGATCTGTGAGGGTTTCAAGTTGGGAGATTTTTTGCAAGCTCTAGGGGTAGCCAATTTTTTGGAGCAGTTTGGGCAGAAACGGAGGTCACCATTGTAAACTTGCAGTGGCCAAAAACCCTAAGATCACTCTTTGTTTCATCGATTTTGGTGAAGTTGGTTTAGAAGGAAAAAAAAATTTGTTTGGGGGGCCGTACGACCTCCCTTGCACTCTTCTCGAGGCTCAAAAATTGAAAAGAATTCAAAAAATGTACAATTTTCCTCCATCCATTGATGCCTCTTGTTCAAAAGCAATCCACCACCAAAGCGCCGCTCGACAGCCACCAGGAGCGGTGGCCACTGAGCAATGCTCAGCCCTTCCACCGCCAGGAAGTTTTCAACCCCCGCAAGCTCCAGCACAGTGGTCATGGTCACATGGGGGCCTGGGCACTATGCGCCCAACCCCTAACCGCCCACTCTACAAAACCACCAGTCATATGCATGACTAGGGGCCCACGCCCAGCCTCCAATCAGTAGATAGGGAATATTCCCTTTCAATCAGCATATTCCTCTAACGGCCGTCAAATTTTTGCAGGGGGTGTTTTTTTGCCCCAACATCCTCCAGACTGTCAATTTTTTTCTCGTGAAGTGCTGACATCAGCATGACGTCAGCGGCTATACAGTGCTCCAAGCCCCCTCCTAGCCCCCATTTTCCCTAAAGGAGCACTTTTTTTTCTTTTTTGTATAACTTGGGCATACATAGTAGAAATCGGGCAAACGAGATATTGCCAAAAAGCTGGTTCTGAGCACTTTATAGTGGTGTAGTTTATTTTTCAGTATTTTTTTGTTTAGCTACATTTATTTCTATTTGAATTTAGATGTTCATTTATGGCTTTCGAGCTCATAACTTTTTGCTACAATCTCTAATTTTTGTCTTCTTTGCAGCGTTGGAAAGGTATTGAGGAGCTCTATTATGCTGTCAATGCACCTTTTTTTTGTATCTATCCCAAGTTTATCGTTATTCCAGATTTGTACCAATGGGTGTTTTGGAGATTACTTGGATGTTTTGGCAGTTGGAAAGGTGAAACTTGAATATTTGCACTTCATTTTAGTATCACATCATCTTATTTTATGTTTATGCACATTAAGCATTCTTTCCTTTTACAATCGTTAGGTTATTGTAATAAATGTATTGATATAAAGTTCTATCAAGGGGGTTTCTTGCATAATAATCTAATTAGAGTGTGCATGCACTTTGTTCTCCATCTCCATCTTGTTTTGATGGCAACTCGCATGGGTTATCTGGTTTCTTAGTTACTTTTGGCCACATTTTTGCTCTAGCTTGACACATATCAGATTCACATCGGTTCACACTTTAGATTGAGAGCCTATGGTTAATGATCCACATTGGATCCATCTCAGTTTGAGGGCCATGTTTTTATGGTTAATGTTCCAGAGTCTTTATGGTACTTGTTCCCATGGAAGATTTTTAGTCTCAGTTAGGCATCAGCATTGAGATACACGGTTTCCAGATTATGTCATCATTTCATCTACTGTTGCTTCACAAATTCTAGGGTTGTTCCAGTTTGTCAGTTTTCCAGTGTTCCATCGCATCGGGTCTATTGTTGCTTTATCATGATTCCTTGAGTCAATTTGTGATTCTCATTTGGTTTTAGTAGTAGACAAAAGTATCTTTCCTTGCATGTTGGATTGTGGTTCCAGTGTTACTCCATAGTGTTCTTCTAGTGCTTCTTTGCAGTAGTCATCTCATTGTAGGGGGTTTTGTCCACTAGGTTTTCCTTCTCTACCTCATTATTGCATTTTTACTTGGGTACCTGATCAGGCCTTGTTGACGGGACCCATTCATGCTTTCTTGCATTCATCTTAGTTTTAGGTGTATGATTTTTTTAGTCTCCCTAAGTTGCACTTATGGGGGGGTGTTATTGTAATTAATATTTAATTACACTTGCATAACTTTACTTAGGTAATATTTAATTCCTAGGTTAATTATTCTCATCCTTATCTTGTTGAGCTATCTTGTTACAGCACTCAAGATAAGATTAGGGTTATGCATCTTTGCTTTTATAAAGAAAATCATATCTTGTAATTATTAAATTCCTGAATAATATTATTTTGCATATCTTCTTGCAAAGCTCTTTCTTTTTCTGGTTTTCTCTTCTGTGGAAGGCTTTTCTGGTTTGCATTTTAGATCTTGGTTTCTAACAGCGATAGGAATAGGTAGTTGTATTTCAGGAAATAAGGGCATAGGAGGCTTGGGGGCTAGATCTCTAGCTTGAATGAGACAATTTTTTGCTCTAATAGTGACTTTAAAAGCATTGGGAAGAGTGAACCCACCCATAGACTAGATCATTACTGAAATCTTGCTATTTAAAGCCTTTAAGAAAAATAGAAAAGCATGTTGAGGTGTTGATTTTACCGTTAAAGTATTTTTGTCCCAGGTTCTCTGGAATCGGTAATTGAAATCCGCCATGTGCTCATGCAACGCTCTCTGAATCGTACTCAATTGTTCTAACAGGGACAAGTGATCTGACTTATCCTCGAACTGTCAATGTAATCCATCACCCAACTCATCCCACGTCACGATAGAGTTTAGCTGAAGGTCTCTAAACCACTATAAAGCTTTCCCTTTCAAGGACACAACCAAGAGCCTCAGTGCCACATTTTCTTGAGTGACGTTGTGAACTGAGCATAAAGTGGCCACATCTTCAATATGGTCAACCAGCGTTGTGTGATCTTCTCCAGTAAAGTATGACAGACCTCTAAGGGCTACAACTAGGATGCAATCGTGCTGAGCGATATTCAACGATTTTCCCCCATTAAAAGATGTAAACGAGTGGTGTCTTGGTGCTACCATTAGTAGTGCTTGTGCTATAGGAACTGGTTTTCCTAGTGATAAAACTAAAGAGCTGAAAATGAGAGGTGTTGATTTTGACCTCGCGGGTGTTTCAAATAGCCTTTTTATTGTTCTTCCTCTCCTTTGTGGTGGGGATAGTTGTGTTGGAAATATGTGCCTCAATCTCACAGGCTGAAACCTCTAAAAGAGCCAAGTCAGTGTGACATCCATATTGTCTATCCAACTAGCAGTTGAAACCTTTTGAAATGTTCAGGTCATCAAGACCTTGCCTATGTCATGCCGAATGGAGCTATCATTGTGACATGATGATTACTATGACAATTTCTATCTCACTCTGCTCGGGGAGATCTCTGGCCAATGGTTTGCTTCCATGTGTTGGTCAGGGAGACTTGTGGTAACAGGAGTCTTTGGGGAGAGATTTGAATGCTCGGTATGAAGTCTTATCGAGATGGTATGTCTCACCAATAGGGTGTTACATTTGTGGTCATCAGAGTAACTCATATGCTTCGGCATGAATTCTTGTCGATATGGAAAGTCTCACCGATAGCTTTACACTTGGAGTCTTTGTGGTAACACAAAGGCTTCGGTGTGAACTCTTGGTGACAGGTGTTGGTCTCACTAATGTTGTGGGGTAGTCTATTGTTGGTATGACTCATGGTGACTTTTTGATCTCGGGGTGACTTGAAGACTTCAGTAAGAACTCTCAGCGATAGTGGTAAGTCTTTCTGACTGTTGGACATTTCAGAATGACTTGGGAACTTTGGTATGATGTCTCACTGAAGAACGATAGTCTCACCAAAGGGAAAGCTGATATCTATGTGACCTTTGAACATCGGTATGATGTCTCATCGAATAATGATGGTCTTTCCAAATAGCAATACATGTGATGGATATCAGTATGATCTCTTAGCGAATAGCGATTGTCTCGCCGATGAGATTGTTGAGGTCGATGCGATCTTGTGAACTCAATGGAACCTTTTGCCGATAGCAATGAATCTTGGCGACATCGATGGTTGAGTTGTGTGGCATCGGGGAGACACGGTTAGTGTCTCACCGACATGCGACACAGGTTCAACGCACCTTTGACTGAGTGATAACTATCCCACGTGGCGAGTCTACGACCAATCAGAGAAGTTGAATGGGAACCATTGGAAGTTAGTCTATTGAGGCAGTTCTGTGTGGAAGTTCAATAGACCAAGGACGACATGAATATATTTTGGAATTGCAGATGATGTTCAGTTTGATGATTCGTTCGACGGATGGATGATTGATGAACTGTAGATGAATTGTTTGATGTGTATCAGTTTGAATTAAATTGAGAGTGCATTGTAACTGGAGTGTTTTGTAGCAAGGTTGATCATTGTGAATGTTGTTGTAAATTGACATCAGAGAGAGTGAAGCCCGTACTCTGTATGTAATTTCATTATTGTAATACAAAGGGGTTTTTTCTTGGTGTGGTGGCTTTTTCTCTCGTAAGGGTTTTCCCATGTAAATCTCGTGTTCATGTATGTATGTTATTTCTTTTTTTTTGTTATTGCTTTCAAGTTTATCTTAATTGGACTATAATTGAAAATTTAAAAGTATCTCTCCATTCTTCCCTGAGGTTTTGATGTTAGGAGAGTTGTTTTTGCACCATAGCTTTCCTTAAAAGTGGTATCAGAGCCTGGCCAGTTGTGCTATCCTTGTGGGTACATTGGGTTTTTTGAGTCAATTTCTATTTAGTGGGAGTCTTGTAGAAGTTTGGTAATTCGAATTATAGGTTAAGATGGAAAGCACATCAGGAAAGATTGAAATTGAGAAATTCAATGGCATAAATTTTGAGTTGTGGAAACTTAAAATCGAAGATCTGTTGGTTGATCATGATCTTTGGATTGTTGTGTCTAGAACAAAGCCTACAGGCATGAAGCAAGAGGAATGGGACCTTGTAGACAAAAAATCAAAGGGGATGATAAGGCTCTGTTTAGCAGACTCTGTTCTTCTGAATGTTCATGAAGAAAAGACTGCCAGCTATTTATCAGGGCAAGTCCTTGGTGAATAAATTATTCTTGAGGAAGAAGTTGTACTCATTGAGAATGCAAGAAGGAGGGTCTGTTGCTGATCATTTGAACGCATTCAACATGTTAATTGCATAGTTAACATCTGTGGGCATGAAGATTGATGAAGAGGATCATTGTATGCTGTTATTATGTTCTTTGCCAGATTCTTGGGATCACTTGGTGATGGCTATTGGGAGTACAACATCCACTTTTAAGATGGAAGATGCTATTGCTTCTTTGTTATCAGAAGAGATGAGAAGGAAATCTTCTGAGATGGCGAAGGAGGCTCTTGCTATTAGAGGCAGATCAAAAGATAAAGGCAAGAAGAAGGACAAGAAGTCCAAATCAAAATTAGAGGGGAGATAAAAGTCTCCTGGCAAGAAGTCCAAGGTGAAGTGTTGGAATTGTGGGCAACCTGGTCATGTCCGAAAGGATTGTAAAGAGGAGAAAAAGAAGAAGAAGAAGTATTCTTCCAACAATGATTCTTCTTAGAGTGATGCAGACACTTTCATTGTAGCCTTGACTACGTAGGCATCAAATGATGTCTGGCTGATTGATTCTGGAGCATCTTTCCACATGACATCTCATAGAGACTGGTTCACGAAGTATGAAAAATACAATAGTGGAAAGGTGTATTTGGCAAGTGATTCATCATTGGAAATAGTTGGTTATGGAAGAGTCAAAATTCAATTCCCTTATGGAAGAGTGAAGCAAATCAATGATGTAATGCATATACCAAGTCAGGCTCGAAATCTACTTCTTGTTAGTATGCTAAATGATATTGGAGTGCAAGTCACGTTCTCTGGAAATGGCTGCAAGATGATTAGAGGCTCAATGGTGCTAGCAAGGGGTGCTTGTATTGGTACCTTGTATAAGCTCAATGCACATGTTGTTCAATGCAATAGTGTCTCTACAAAGTCACAGAAAGCTACTCATGGAGGAAAAGAGGAAAAAATTCTTGATAGTTTAAACTCTACAGAAGTTAAACTTCTAGCAGAAAAGACTATACTCTGGCATCATAGGCTAGGCCACATTGGAGAGAAAGCTTTAAAAACCTTGAAGAATAAAAATTTGGTTGAGGGGCTTGAGGATTGTAACCTTAAATTCGAGTTTTGTGAACATTGTATATATGGTAAACAACACCGTGTTTCATTTTATTCCAGTCCTCACAAATCTTCTAATTTGCTTGATTATATACATTCTGATGTTTTTGGTCCAGTGAATGTTCCTTCTTTGTCTAAGTCAAGGTACTATGTATCGTTCATTGATGATTATTCGAGAAGAACATTTGTTTATTTTTTGAAAAGTAAATTAGAAGTGTTCAGTCGGTTTAAGGAATTTAAGAACCTTGTAGAAAATTAGAATGGAAGAAAAATAAAATGTTTAAGGACTGATAATGGTGGTGAATTCCTTTGTCTGAAGGATTCTCGAAAGAGGTAATCAGAAAGATCATGGGATTAAAAGATATAAAACTACACCTTACACTCCGCAGCAAAATGGAGTTGCAGAGAGGTTCAACAAGACAGTGATGGAAAGAGCGTGAAGTATGCTAAGTAGTGTTGGCTTGGAGGAGAAGTTTTGGGCTAAGGCAGTTGCTACAACATGTTACTTGATAAACCGTTCTT